>CAXARX010000034.1:0-27509 GCA_963971425.1 Bryoerythrophyllum caledonicum | reverse complement strand
AGCGGCATTGGAGCGGGAAATGGATTGTTCCGAGATGGGCCCTATACAATTCAAATTCCTGAAAAGTTCTTTATGGAGTACTATTACCCGTATGCATTCAATCCAGAGATTGGAAATGTAGGAGTTCCTTATGCGGATACAATTCGAGGGACAATGCCTCCTGAAGCATGGGACCCTCCACAAGCTGTAGCCGGAGAACATCCAAACGCAACATGGTGGTATCATAAGTACATTACTTATGCAGATGGACAAAACCTCATTCCGGGGCAAATTGAATCATTTGGCAAATACAATAGTTTGGATGATTTTTGTGAGAAGGTAATGTTCAATTTCTAAAAGACCCATATATATGTAAGAACTCTAGCACATAATTGTTACATCATAATTGAAGTGCTTCTTCGTTTGGCTAGTGTCTCAAAGTCCGATGGAGAGGGAAACAATGGTGCAACACTACTCTCCTCTTTCAAGAATAGACACTAATCAAAAGACCCACATCTAGTCTAGTTCATCATGTGAGATCATACCTCTTCTTGTGGGTATTTTCTCTAAGTCTATTCAGTCAAATTTCAACTATAATTATTGATGTATTTTATAAATAATTGGTTTGTATTTATTTCTTTTTTAATCATAGGCACAACTTGCAAATTATCATCAATATCGAGCGCTCATCGAAGGTTGGAATACGTGGATGTGGACACACTACACGGGAGTGCTCATATGGAAAACTCAAAATCCATGGCCGGGTTTACGTGGTCAAATGTATGACCACCTTCTTGACCAAACCGGAGCGTATTTTGGCATACGATATGCGGCGGAGCCACTCCATGTGCAACTAAATCTCCTCACGTATAATACAGAGGTGAATATTTTCAACTTTTAATATAGCATTGACTAGTATGAGCTGTGCATGGCCTTCTTTTTTGGTGCGATATGTTGCCAATTCTAACAGAGTTCAGTTATTGGGCGCACGTTCTTCTAAATATAATCCAATGAATGCTTGATACAAACAAAGTCATTGTTCTAAAAAGAAAGTCTTCGACTTGTGTAGTTGGCCCAATTTTTGTCATACTCAATAAAGTCACCCAACGTATCAACTCTATTTATTTAATATGTTTATATTGAACAAAACAAGACAACACAAACATGCTAATTTAATATATAGATCTCATTTTTTACTACTATTATTTGAATTAATTCTTACTTCTATATTCTTCTTCTTATTCTTATACTTATTAATTTGATTAAAAGATCAACCTTTATTTATTTTTTGGGGCAAGATGATATTTGTTGTATATGATTATAGGTGGTGAATACAACGAGGGACACCTTGACAAATGCATCAGTGGAGGCCATTGTTTATGATGTAGATGGTCAAGTTCCTTATTCACAAAAGTTCTATGGTATCACCATTGAACCCAAGAAAACGATGATCATTGGAGAAATTCCGTTGTTCAAATCTTTCCTCAACAAACAACCTGTGTACTTTCTTCTTCTAAAGGTGTCGAATTCTGACGAAGTTGTGATATCTCGCAACTTCTATTGGTTGCATCCCACACCTGGAAACTACAAGCAATTGGGACAATCATACCGGTCTAATAAGATTGATGTTACAACAACAACCACAACGACCATAACCGGAAACTCATACCATATCCGGGTAGTTGTGCAGAACGGTGAAAAACCCAAAAACGCTAAGGTATAATTTTTGCTTTTGCATGTTGTTAGCTTATGCTTTAAATTCAATATTTATTAAAGTGGGTAAAAACTAATAATTGATAATTATTAAAATCTAAAAATTAAAAAAATCATCTTTCTGTTAATTAATTTATTTATTTGAAAAAGAATGTCATGCTTTTCTAATGATGAACTAAGTGAGACTTCTTAATTTTGATGACAAGGTTTTAGTTTTATTTTGAGAATGCATTTAAATGAATTTATGTGTCGACAAATTAGATAATTATTTAGGTAATATTTGGCTTTGAATTGGTGAATAATGAATTATTACTTTCTTTCTTTTTTCCTTTTTTTTCTAAGTTTTAATTTAATTTAATTATTTATTCTTTGAAGGTCCTTGGAATTAGAATATGGACTCTATTTATATTGTATCTTTTTTGATTGAAGAAAATCCCTCAAATATAATATGGATGGATGTCAAGCAGGTAGGAGCTGGTGTAGTGGTGGCCTTTGCATTACGTTTTGGTGTACGAGATGGGAATCCTACAAGTGTTGACAGACGCATTCTTCCGGTGTTTTACTCAGACAATTGGTTTTCTCTAATTCCTTACGAAAGCGCCGCCATCGACATTGATTTCAAGGTCTCTAGTGTTGAAGTTCTTCCACAACTTGTGTTTAGTGGATGGAATGTAGCTGAGCGGATAGTTCCATTTTAAGCGTTGAACTTAAAATGCTCTTGATGATAGTTCCATTTTAAGTGTTGAACTTAAAATGCTCATGTGGATAGTTCCATTGTAAGTGTTGAACCTAATATGCTCGTGCGTGACCGCCCATGTTAAATGGGTGGGTTATATCGATTAGCATATAGTTATTTATTTTATTGAGGGTTGTTATTTAATGTAAGATTTTTCTTTTTTCTATTAATATAATTTTGTTTTGGCTTTACATTTCTATACTTAAATATGAAGAGGAATTTGAAACTCGGAACTGATGTAGATGAAAGTTCATCCAAGGGGTTGAGTTGAGAATTTAGATGCTATTCAACTAAACATTGTTTTAATTGTGAACTACAAGAAAGAGAGTAATTTCAACTCTCAACCATGGCCGTCATTTCTTAATTGAAAATTCACATTGTTATTTTGAATCATGCTTCTTTTAGCACTTTACAACAATACCACATGTGAGCATTTTTACCGTAGGGGTAGAAATACACACAAGATTGGGTTGTGGGGATGTGTTCAACTACTTAAGACTTTATCGAACCTATTAATCTACCCTCCTAACTTTACTAATTAGAAGGGTTGAATTATTTACTAAGTCTAATCCATAATTAATTAGGTCCACTATTGTGAGCCAACCAATTATCTTTGACAAAATGGGCCTAATCTCCGGAGGTGGCAAGCACTAATTACTCTATTTCATTGATTAATTAATTATCAAACATTGGTGATTAATTAATTAATTCCATGCTTGACCTAACTTAAATAAGTGAATTCTAACTAGCCTATTAATTAAATTAATTAGTCAAAGCTAATTGCATGGGTCTTACTAATTAATTTACTAATCGCTTTGATTCATGGTGGCAGTCAACTAACAACCAATAAGGTGTGGAGTGGATGGAGGTTGGATGCATTGATGGGAGTTTGGGAATATTTAAGTAGTGCAAGGATGGGAGTTTGGGAATATTTTAAGAATGCAATGATGAAAGTCTACTTGGAAAAAGTAGTGTTTTTGACACCGCTTCCGTTCCAATGAGCTCAACCAAAAAACCAATGATCACTACTTTACCTTCTTCCACCAAGCATTCACCAACATCTCATCATGTTCATTACTCAATAAGGAATTAATGTCCAATAACAATCACAACTACAGTCTTCATTTATTATGGTTGCTACAAGATTTCCACATTAGAACGACAACTCATAGCGTTCTGAATTTGCGTCGGAAACCCGATCAACTGCCAAATCCTCAGTCGAGGTCCTCAGCGTTGTGAACGCAGAGTCTCATATTCCCCATCGCTCGCCTTGTTTGTCGAGTGGTCCTTCACAATGTCGGTTTGATCGCACTGAATGCACAATCGTGATGGCGTCTAGTGCTTTTGCGTCAGATGATGCTCAAATATCTTCGTGAAGAATGTACGTCTAACTCCGCTCACCTACCAAGCCCTTGTCTGTTCTGCCCAACGCTTGTGCCACGCGGATTCGATCACGCCAGCCTCAAGTTGAGAGAGCCGTGGCGGAGCTTGAATGACAATGAATGACAAGAAGTTAGATCATGGCTTAATGAGTTATTATAATAGAATATCATATACAATTATTGTATAGTATGTAGAATATTGTAGTATATAGTGACGCAACGGAAGTGAAGTTTCCTCTATAATTATCATGATATAACATTAGTTATAAATGTTTATGTAATTTTGAAAATAGAATAATAACTTGTGATTTTGTGGGGCCCATAAATTGAATTGCATCTAATGTGATTGCAAAATTTTGTATCACTTGTACAAAATGAATATTTTGGAATTTCTATTGTTGTTTGCTTTGCATATTGTGTGATGAATCAATATTAGAGAATGATTAAGGTCCAAATGGAAAAATAATAAAAATTAATCAAACACAAATAATAAAATTTTCAAGAGAATTGTAGTTGAAAATCTCCAAGGATTTACATTTTATAACTTAGGCATGCAAAGTTGTAGGAAAAAAGAAATGAGCTAATTTTTATAGATTTTTTTTGGGATTTCAATTTTTAGTATGACATGAGGCCAAGTGCACAATTACATGGCCAAGTGCATAAAATTTGTAGTAGGCCTAGTAGGTAAAAATGAGCATTTGAGTGAAAAACCTTGCACGCATAAAGGTTAATTTGGACTAGGCAATTTCAACAATGCTAATGAAAAGGTGCCAAATTGCATGCCACCTTAACCTTGCTGTATGGCAAGCCACCTCAACTAGCAGTCTAGATTCCACGTAGTATACCACCTAGCCACTACCACGTGGCACAACACTAAAGAGGGTGTTGGTGGGGTTCGAACTACCCACCTTTTGAAAGCCCATGTGAAGTTTCATTCAACCCACCATGCTCTTACACTCCTCTGAGAGCAAGGTGTTTATTTTTATTTATTTAGCCTCTAATCGGCCTAAGCGGGTACAATTTACTTTTGTTCAAATTGTCGTTTTTGAGATAAGTTTAAACATATTTTAAATCCTTTTCAAAAAAATGTAACTGTAGGATCTTGTTTTGTACTATGAAGTCACTTGACTTTGAAATTTTCCAAACATTTCACAGTACATATTTTGAAATTTTTATGTTTAAAGATAGGGTTTTAATATGATGGCACTATTTTTTTCCCTTGAGAAATTTTTTAGAGATTAAAGTCAGAGTGTGTTTTTTGAAAAATCACCCAAGATGGAGATTTTTTCAAATTCATATTTTTTTTGGTGCCTTTGGAAAGAAGACTTGACAAACTGCATGAGGAAAATAATAAATTTCTAAAAAAATTAAAATTGAATTTTAGGTAACTTTTGAAAGGGCATAAAAATTTGGCATATTTCAAATATTTTTAACCCCTAAATACAAAAGGTCATTTTTGAGTTTTAAGAAACTTCTTTTAATTTTGAACAAAAAGCAACATTTTATTAAGTTGTATAAAATTATTCTTGAATTGTATCCATACAAAATCCAACTATAGACATGTCAGAGATCACATAGGGAAAAAAATTTCAATAATGTCACTTATCAATTGAAATTTTATAATGAGTGTTAAAACTTCAAAAGTGAATGGAAGCCTTCTAATCCCCTTTTTACTTGTCAAACCTAAAAAATCGTTCACCAAATAAATATGAGCTTAAAAGGACATATTATATATTACCCTAGTCAATTTACGGTTTCTCAAAATGCACTCTACAATTTTTTTAAATGAATTTCTAATGTGATGTTCACTCCAAGATTTAGCATTTTTGAGGCTCATTTCTATGAACCCTCAACACTACAGGAAGTCAAGATTGCAATGGACATTATTGCACAAAATCTTGAATGGAGAAATGATAATCATTCATTTTCAAAATGGGATTTTGATGCTAAAATTAGACTTTAAGAAGAAATCTCCAAAAATATATACTACTTAAAAATAGCAACTTCGTTAGGTTTTATTTAACTTCAAAGTATTGGAAACACGACAATTTGGTGGCTCCGGAATGAGGGGTAAAATCATGCTAAAGTTATTTTCATACCTCTATGAAATTGATGAGTTATCATGAAAAATTATAAATCATAAAATAAAATATTTCAATGAAGTAGATTGTAAGGCTTTTACATTTACAAAACAACTAAGGTCTTTTAAAAGTTCAATGTTCACACAATAGTTACTTGATCAGTTCCCGAAAGGGTGAGTAGTCCGTAGTCCTACTACTATCCCAAATACCCATTGGGTTTGGTTAGTTTTAGGATGAAGAGAGTTCATTCACGCCAACCTTTTCAAGGACTAGGGTTACTATATACTTGATCAAACGTCATCAATTATTCACATTTTTTTAAATATAATATTCTTATGGTATTTCTTGCTTGTAAACTATTTTTCATTCAATTGCAATGAAGTTTTCATAATTATGTAAACAAAAATGAATTTAATAAAAAATTTAAGCTTTTCCTTTTAAAATCCATAATAATTATACAAATTCTTTAAATAGCAAAACGTTGGGAAAAATATAAATAATAATGATGAATAACAAGCTATATGTAGCACTCTTCTTGAATTTACATAAAAGAATTCAAATAGAAAATTTTAATGTTTGAGCTTTAACCCCTAACTACACAAGTGTTCAGATATTGAATGATAGATAGATTTCGTCCACATTTACTTCATTTATCATGCAATTTTTTGTGGGTGGATTTTTTCATCATAGGTTTATTAGAAGTCAACTTCATGTTTGTGTGATGGATTAGAAAAACAACAATTTGTGAAGATTTTATGCCTCATTTTGTGTTGTACTGTTTCATCCAAAAATTCTAAGATCTAAGTGTAAAAATCATAAAAAGTCTCCTTTATAAAGTCAACTTCTAAAATTAAACATTAAAAAAATTCCAGAATCATCATCCTTAGAAAATTACATTTCAACTAGTAAAAAAATAATTCATTTACAAATTCTAAATATTTTATTTGTAATCGAATTACAAAATAATTTTGAATTTTACGTTTTAAATTTTATACAAAAATATTGATCATTGCAATCGTAGATCCGGCCGTGTGAATAGTCATAATGTACAATTTTTGTTTGTACATCAAGTTCAAAATTATCCTTTTAATTGCATTTTATAATACATATTTGCAAAACTAACAAATGTAGGAAACACCTTGGGCATTTAGGGATTAAAGTACTTTACAATAATAACATTTGGATTGCATTGTGTAATACCAATGATTTATTACAATTGTCACATACACAAAACACATAAATATATTCTTAAAGCTTATAATATCATTTTGAAAATTCCAAAAGATTATCAATTGATTCAAAAGAATCCAAATACATTCTACATACATATGAAAAGATTATTCATATACTCAAAATATTCCTATAGAATCCAAAAAAAATTCCTTAGATTATTCATATATACCCAAAAGATTTCCAAATATACCTAAAAGATTTCCAAATATACCCAAAATATTTCGAATATACTAAAAGAATCCAAATATATTCAAAAGATTTCATATATACTTAATAGATTCTAAGTATATTCAAAAGATTTTAAATATATTAAAAAATTTATAAATATATTCCAAAGATTCCAAATACAGTCAATAAATTCTAAGTATATTTAAAAGATTCCAAATATACTCCAAATTTTATGAACATAGTCAAATGATTCCAAATATACTCAAAAGATTTGGCCTCGCTTTTAAAATCCAATTCAACATCAGTCATGATTGGGATTGCATATCAACCTTGTACAAGCACATCTAGTAATTTTGTTGATGTTGTATGTAAGGGTTTTTTAGGCCCTAATTTCCCACAACCCTCTCCAATTTGACAGTTTTGCAACAAAAAGGTTCATTTTGAATTTGATATATAAACACAAGTTGTACATTATGAATTTTGAATCCTATCTATATGGTATCTACGGTTGCAATTACCAATACTATTGTACAAAATTTGAAACTTAAAATTAAAAATTATTTTGTAATTCAATTACAAATTAAATATTGACAATTTGTAAATGAAATTTGTTTTGATTGGTTAAAATGTAATATTTTAAATTTAATGATTTTAGGAAAAGTTTTGGTTGCTCTTTCAAAGCTCTTTTTATTCATTTAGAACTAAAATCTTAGAATTTTTTTGGTGAATCACTACATGAAATGAAGCATAAAATCTTCACAAATCATACCTTTTCTAATTAATCACATTTGCATGAAGGTAACTTTCCATAGAATCTATTATAAAAAATTTACATTAAAAACATGCATGGTGGATGAGAAAATGTGAATGAAATTTGTATATTGTCAAAAAAAACAATATCTTGGATAATTAAGGAATAAATGAATTTTACTTTATGCATGATGATTAAAATAATCTTACCTTTGTGGAAAACAAATCTTCAATGCATCGTAATGTCCTATCTAGTCCCTAGAGATATGCGCATGGTATGAAGAAGCCTCAAATTCATTCAATTTAAATCCCATGGAAAAACTTTTGAAGATTCTAAAAGTTAACATTCAAAAGGAGTGAGTCTATGCCAAAAAATGATAATGAATTGATTCAAACTTTTGATCACATAGAAAGAAGTGCCTTTAGAGACTATAATTGATGCATGTGCTAGGTGGAATACATTACACCATTAAAAGATTCATTTTGGTGAAGCAAATTCTTTCACTTAGCAAATTTAGTATACTATGAATATAAATTTCATTGTTTGTACAATACTATTTGTAACTTGCATATTTGAAGGATTTTGAGTACAGGTCGCCATGTCAAAAAAACTCTTTCTATGAATACTTATTGGAAATATTGTACCTTGCTTAGAGGATTTAGTCTTCTCCCATAGAGCAAACATTCTTGTTTCTAATTGATTTTGGAGAGCCCCAATGAGTGGGGCATGAGCAATCAAAGAAACAACTACTCTACATGTCCTTTCAAATAGTATTATCGGCACTATATAAGAGCATCTCCACTAGCACTTTCGAAAAGATGGTTGTGCATACGTTCGTCAACTTATTTAGAGAAAGAAAATGAATACAACATCAACTTAGGACTTTCTAAACACTCAAACTAGTGTGTTTACTCTTCATAATTGCACAATCCAAAACATGACAACTTACAAGTAGCTTATATACTATTGCATGATCTTGTGCTTGTGACCCTTTATGATATAGCACAATGACACGTGAGTGACTTGGTATTTTCATGGTCTAATTGAGTGATGTTGTTGGGAACTACAACTAAGGTCTCAATTTTTGGATGACCTTCAAAGTGCAATTCACAATTATTGGTGAAGATGCTATAAAGCCATTCAATACAAACCAATCTATTTCTCTTCATGAGCGCAAGACATGCTTTGCTTCTATTGCCTACACTCAAACCTCGTTATAATGACCCTCCGTACAATGACATTCTAAAATATCTTGTACTCTTGGGACATTATCATTTGAGTGCTACGTTATAGTGGAAAAGTTCGGACCTAAGGTGGTCAGATTAAAGAGGTTCGAGTATACTAGTATCGCTCCTATCAAATGAATAATCACATAAGAGCTCGGATGGTAATATGTAGGGTATGATCAGCAAACCAATCATACATGCCAGGCAGCTCCTTTTCCACGCGCTCCCTGAACCTACCAACAGCTTTAGGAATGCTACTCAAAAAGTGCACGAGAGTCACTCCAGCCTTGAATCCTTTATAATGAGCTGACCGATTGCCTGTCAACAACAACACGCAAGAATACAAATAACCATTTGTTGATGATTTGTCACTGAGCTTACAGGCAGACAATGAATAAACGTAATCAGATGGCAATGAGAAGCAAGTTGAGAATCTTAGGTCTATGCCAGCGTATATATCACAAGACTAGCTTACATATTAAAACCCATACATGTGAGTGAAACGTACCATCCTTTGAGGCATTAAAGTAATAATTGTCAAGATTTTCTCGTCGGAACTCATTCAGAACAGTTCGTACACTATCAATGTGCTCACTATTAGGCTTCTTAGTGGTAGCTGGAAGGGTGAGACTAATCTCCGTTGACATAAGTGTTTGTTCCAGGCAGCAGTTGGCAAAAAGAACGATCGAGAGTTCCTTAACTTCAACTGGTGGGGTTGTGGATGTCAAGTTCAAATTTTCTTCACTGCAAGAAAGAGTACAGTATGCCCAGAGATCCATATCAAAACCAGAATCACTTCAAAAAAAGACAAGAGTAACAGGTACACACGGCCAAGACAAAAAGTTCTTTGATCAGTTCTTCATCTAATTCATTTACACTCAACTGCTAAATACATAGTGAATTGAAGCACGTAAGACCTGAGGCAGGTTGAGAAACCCCGAGGCTTGTCATTTTTCTTTGACAATCAGTGGTGACTACCTGCAGATATCACGGAGCTTTTCGAGATCTTGTCTACTGAGACGTTTGTTGTCACGAAGGCAGCCGATGCTGGTTTTGGGCCACTTTGATCCGGGATACTCCTTCACTAAACCAGGGTACATATCAGCAATGCGGCTTTTAAGCTGATCAAACAATTGGAGACAGTAAGTGAGAGATAGTTTCTTGGCATACATTAATAATGTGCTATGTAATATTGGTACTTAGCTAAGTAGGAATTAGGTTACTCCCTAGAAGTTTAATATAAATTAATCCCCAAAATGGTATCAGAGCAAAGTAATGATCCGTATTATAACCACAAACATACATACAAGCCTAAACGTGGTTTTACCCACTTCCTTTTAACACATATGATCACAAGAACACATTTAATGCTTCAACTCCAAATACATTTTGTGTCCGCCTTGAAAAAAGGGTCCAATGTAAATAAAAGTTGATTGCAAATTCCAAACACATATGAGGTCTATGACACTATTATCAAGCGATCATGCTCGTATCAACACCGGGAAATCCCTCACTGCCAAAAAATTTGATGCAAAACTTTTGAAAACTAATTATGTTATACAACCATTGCCAAAATCAACTAGCATTGGAATGCAGTATTGTACTACCTCCAGAAGAACATCTGGAAATCCAGTGTATGCAATCGTAAGAACCCCTTGCCAGCTAACAAAGAACTCGGCGGCCTCAAACCTGCACGCCGAAGTGCTGGCCACAATGGATGCCAAACCACCGGAAGTAAATGTGACATCGGCCATTGTTTGCATTGTGGTTTAACGTTTCAGGGAATGATCATCTTCTCCAGCCCCTTGGTCTCCTGAGCACATAGACGAATGTGAGTGAAACGAAACTCAAGAAGAATTGAATTGGATACAAGGTAATTTGCGGATGCACAATTAGGGTGACCTATTCGTTCGTAGTGACTAATACAAGCGCATCACATCAGCGACCTGATTCCGAAACCTAAAAAATTGAACAATTGGTACCGCAATTGAACATAATGTCCTGTGTTTTGAGTTTAGGTCATCTACCAATAAAACCTTGTAACTTTTGCGTGAAGTGTCCAGAAAATCCACACTACTGTCGTTGGATTTCCTTTTCATCATTCCAAAAGTTGAAGCTAAATAAGCTTAGTGCCAGTTTTCTATTCTCCTACCTTACCTTGTGATAATAATCAATCAAGAGCTCCTAAAAAGCCGCGCGATAATTGTCAGAATGGAATGGGTAACAGAAGTAGAGGACTAGGGCAAGGAAAGCTTGCGAAATGGATGCTGTAGGACTAGAGACGGTTATGGCAGACAGCCACAATGAGTGTGAACAACCTAACCAAAACCTTTCCGAACACCTGAAATGGGACAGGGGTCGTGGAGGAATGAGGTTCGGGAAGTTGCAATTGCGACAGTTCGTGTACTCGGAGGATCACTCTTCCAACTTCAACTTCCAAAGATGTATAGTGAAGATGTATTATAAAATGCAACTCAAAGGAACATTTCGAACTTCATGTATGAATAAAAGTTGCACGTTATGAATTTTGATTTCTATTCATATGGTTAATCTATGATTGTAATTATCAGTATTTTTTTATAAATTTTGAAACACAAAATTTAAAATAACTTTGTAATTCACATATATCTTTGGTAGCCCGCTTATGGCTTTTTGGATTCCGATGATTTTTTTGTTAAGTTTTGTAATGATAGGTAGTGAGTATGGTACTGCGTAGAAACTATAGGCTATGCCAACTCTTATTACTGTGTTGAGTATCTTTATTTTTTGTTTTATAGTTGTTGGCCAATTTTTGAGTTGTTTGCATTGATTAATAATTTTGTTTGTGGTGATGTGTGTTTGGAGTTTCCATTTTAGTGAAGGGACGAGTTGTATGCCTAGGTATAAATATGGTTCGTTTTAGTGGAGGACACGGATTGGTGAGTTTCTATATGCGATGTTTTCTTTTTGTATTAAGGTATTGAATTTATCTTGGTTAAGTTTTAATTTGTTAGGGCATCGTGTGATGGAACATTTGGATATACTAAGATCCATCCGTGCCCATTGGCAATATTTGTCAATTTTATTGACTTGGAATTGTATGGAATGTAATTGGCTAGATATGACTGCAAGGTCGTCTACGTAGGCCGCGGGAGTTTATCGATGTTTTGGATGTTCCAAATGTGTATCTGTCTTGTTTTTGTTGAAGCCATCTCAATAGTCGTTCTAGAAATATCAGGAATAGGTATGGGCTTAAGGTGTCTCATTGTATTGTGCCTGTGTGGATTCGTATCCGTTTGGTTTTACGAAAATATTGACCCGTGTATATGGTCTTAGCTTGTGAGTATATATTGCCTATTAATTTGACAGCGTCTGTGGGGTAGCCTAAGTCTTTTATTAGTGCTAGTAATCTAGGGTGGTCGAGAGAACCAAATGCATTTTTGAAGTCTATGTAGAGTATGTATATGTCTTGGTTAGAGAATTTTGCATCTTCTAGTGGTGCAATTATGAGTTGGAGTTGTCTTGCCGTGCTTCGTTTGGCACTAAATCCTTCTGGGCTTTCGTGTAGGATTTGGTGATTTTCTCCATAGTTTGATAGTTTCATTATCAAGGTGCTTGTATAGAATTTGTAGATTGTGTTTGCTAATGCAATTGGTTAGTGGTTTGGCAGTAAGAAGTAGTCTCCTTTTTTGTATAGTAGTATTGTTAGACTTGTTTTCTACGATGTGGATATTTTCTTTTGTTTATAATATTGTTTAAAGAATAGGGAGAGTATTTTGTAGAAGATTTTGGGCATGTTTTTGAGGATTATATTAGGTATTTTATCTAGGCATGGTGCTTTGTTGTTTGCTAAGGTTTTTAGACAAATGTCGTATATTTGTTTGTCGAAGTATTTATGAAGCGATGTTTGTGGGTCACCTCTTTTATCGATGATAAATTCATCTAAGTCCTACGTTGATAGATTTTTTTTCCATATTTTTTGAAGTTTTTTTGGTAGGAAACCATTTTGTTGTGTTTTGTATGTTAGTGTTGGGGTAGGTGGTGTTCACCATGTTTCTTGAATTTTTTCAGATATTCTTAGTATAAGGTGATCTAGTGTTGTACTTGCTGATATCCATTGAGTATTTGTGAGGTGTTCTGTTTCGAGTGTGACCAATAGTTGGTTAATCTGTGTTGTGTTTTCTATTAAGAACTCTATTCTAAATTTATCGAGGTTGTCTTAGGGTATAACGTTGAGGATTCTTGTGTTTGTTTCTTTACTCAGAGTAATTGATCGTGCTAGTAGTGTGTTTGTTGGTATGTGTACTGGTGAGTGATCTGAGTTTAGTCCGTGGTTATTATTTGTGGTAGATGTGTAACTGGCATTATTGGGTGATTTAATGTAGTAGCCATCAATTAGGCTTGTTTGGGAGTAGTTAGGGCCTCCTTGTCTAGAAAATGTGCTATTTGTGGGGATGTATGTTAATTGTAGGTTGTTAGTAAATGTGCCCCATTTATTGTCTTCTAATTGTGGGGGTGTGTTATTAGTTGTGTTTTGTTTACCTATTAGGGCTATGTCTCGGTTAAAGTCTCCGCAGAGTATGTATGTGTAGTTTGGATGTTTAGTAATTTGTTGTGTGATAGTTTGTTGTATAGTTGGTATGAGTTGTATGCCGTCAATGTGTGTAGGCATATACATGTATATGAGTAGCCATGGTTGTAGTGGTTGGTTTGAGATTTTTATTATCTGGAGATAGAGTGATATTTGTGCTGAAGTAGGGATTTTATTGATGTTGTTTGGGTATGCATATTCTTTTTTTATAAATGTTATAGGCCGCATTTTGTTGGAAAGTAGGGATACCTTTGTGTTTGTGTGGTGGGAGTGAGCGTATTGTTGAAAATTAGTTTGTAGTAAGAGAATTGCTTTTCTATGTATTTTGTTGATTTTGTTGTTGTATGTTTGGTTTCTTGTATCATGATAATTACATGTTTTGTTGGTGTGTTTGATATTAGGTTTTGGAGGTTTGGTAGGGCCGTATTGAGTGTTGAAGCGTTCCATGTGATTATGTGTGTGTTTTGGTCGATTATATTGGTGTGTTGTGGTTTGTATTCATGATGTCTACGTTTGGAGGGGGGGGGGGGGTGGTTGTATTCCTCTAGCGGTTCTTTGCATCTTATTGCTTCTTCTATCTTGTTTAAATTGTTGTGGATTGATTGTTTCAGAGTTATCCATTATGAATTGGTAGAATTTTGTGTGAATTGTGTTGGGGGGATTAATGACTTCTTGGTTGTTGTTTTGAAATATCGTATATGGGTGTGGAGTTGTGATGTGGTTTTCAGGGAGGTTTGGGAGTGTAGCTAGTCTATCAAGTAGCATTGTAGTTGAGTCTGGTTCCAAGATTTGTATTAGGGAGATTATCACATGTTTCTAGTCTTGGGCCAAGGGTAACTATGAGTGCATACTGTAATCTTCGTTTTGGTTGATTTTTGGTTCTTTTGTATATATTTTGCTAAGTGAGGATAGTCTGTAGTCTCTTCTAAATGGTTTGGGTGTAGGGTGTTTAGGGTTGGAGAAAATTCTTTGGCTAAGTGTTGGTATTCGGGTTGTAATTTGATGGTGCAGGGTATGAAGTATATTTTATTTCTTTGTATATATGTTTTAGGGTGTGTTTTGAGGATATCAGGGCTTTTTTCTATGTCCCTACACTTTGCGAGGAGTAGGTGTGTGAAGTCTTGGTTTTTAAAAGGTGATTTGTGATTTTTAGGGTGTTATTTTTGGCAGTAGTTAGTTTTTTTGTTTTTGCCTATTTTGGTTTTTCGGGCATTATTTTTATTTTTTGTATGTTCTTTACTCATACGAGTGTGTAATTATTTTTTTGGGGAGGTGTTGTGGTGTATTAGGTTATTTATATCCTTTGTTTTCTTCTTGTTTTCTTTTTTGTTATTGTCTTTTTTGTTTCTTATTTTTTCAACGAGACCGTTAGGTCGAGTCCATTCATTTAGTTCATTGGCCGTTTTATATTTGTTTTTACATAGATTATGTTTCAAGATGTTTAATTTGTATTTATTAGTACCTTTGGTACTTGAAAGGTTTGATTTATTAATAGTCATGTCTTTATACTAGGTAGATATATATTTTAGTTTGGTGCATGTGCAATTTGGGTATAGGTAGTATTTTTGGTTTTTAGAGGGTGTCCAATCATGCCAATTGTGTTTTTGGATAATTGGAGTAGTTTTAATGATGGATTTGTAGAGTTTGTTAATAGAGGTTCGACGGTATTTGTTAGGTTGCATCCAGTATGTAGTATTAATACTATTGTATGATTTGATGTGTTTTTTGGAATCTATAGTATATAAATATACTTTGAGGTTTGAATTTGATATCCTCATTGTTTTTTTTGTCGAAATTAGTTAGATAAGTCCATATTTTTAGCGGCAGAGGTGGAAGTGGTAATACATTCAATTACTTGCATTTTTTTGTCTTAGTGTAGCTTTTAATGTTTTGAATTGGTTGGTTAGTTTTTGCAGTAGATTAGTTGTTGTGATCACAACTTGTTTAGTCTCAACAAACATTTCCACCCACATAGTCCTCATTTCTTTACGAATTTCAGTGGCTTCTTCCACCATTTCTCACTTCCATTGTTTTCATTTCTTCTTGCATGTTATTGGTGCCTTTGGCAATAGCATCTTCCATCATTTTGTTAAGGTGTGATTTTGTGAGATTGTTAAGTGCGTTTTCTATGGCTTCCACTGTGTTAGCCAAGGCGGTGGTCACATCATTGAAGCCAGGACGCTCCAATTCTATTGTACTTGGAGCATTTGCGCCATTCATGCTGCGGGGGTGTCGGATGAATTCCACATGTTTTCTAAGCAATTTTGTTGTTTTATTTAGGAATTTCTTATAGACTGCAACATTGAGGCATTGGATGTTGCAAGTGCCTAGATGTTTCTATTGTGTTTTTTTTAAATAGAAACCCACACGTTGTTTGACCCCATATGCGCTTTAATAGCATCTTCTATGGTGTGAGATGATTTAAATCTTATTCACATTCCTAGCAATGAGAATGAGAACACTCCTTTTGCTTTATCTTCTTTTGCAATTTTTTCTTTGCTTCTGTGGGGTCCTACGAAAATCTCATTATTGATAGTGATTTTGTTCTCGATGAGTTATCCGCTTGTTCCGGTGAGGTAGTCATAATCCACGCAAATTCTTGCTTTTTTTTTTTTGAACTCCTACAATTTCTGGGTTTGTACCTCTAGCAAAACCTTCATGAACTACCTCATCGTACATATCAAACGATTTTTTGTTCTCAAGAATTTTACTTTTCACTTTGACTGACAAAAGATTCTTGTAGGAGAGAGTGTCATAGGATTTTCAAATTTTACCCCTTTTAGTACCTTCCATGTCAAATGAGAGGATGAAAGCTCAGACTCCTTCAAGTAAGTTGACTTCATCAATTTTTGGGATTTTTAGATGAATTTTGACTACCCTAGGCCATTTTTTACTACCATGCGAGCACACAGGGGCAATAGATTCCCCATTTCCACTCCTAATGGGATTTTCATCTTTTCTAATCTATTTTTTGTCATTAGTAAAATGTCATCCCTAGCTACCATTGTTTCTCTCATGTCAAAAAAGATAGCAATGTGGTAGCCCGGGGAGAAGCCGTCAACGTCTACCTTCACTTCCCAAGAACTCTGTGTGATATTGAAGTGTTGACCACCACTCCACATTGAAGACGACCACTCTTCTTAAATGACAAAGGAGAAGGATGGAATAGTTGTTTGGTATTCCAAAGCTTCCTCCTTTGGCATACCCTCTTTGATAAGTGAGGTAAGAGATGTTCCATCATCATTGGGGAAGCCCTTTCTTCTATTAGTCATGTTCAGCATTGGTAAACCGAGCCAGAAAGGTGGGCGCCTCACCTCTCGTGATTTACCCTTGGCTTTCTTTTGGGACGAAATTACCAGTGTGAAGATGGCCTTTTAGAGAGAGGGAAGCTTTCTACCTCATCCTCAATGAAAGCTGGGTTGGAGATCATTTTAGAGTTCGAGACAACCACTCTTTTTTGCCATTATGTGAAATAAGAGTTTTTTCAATGAGTAAAGATTCTCAGATAGTTTGACTAGAGATTGTCCACTATAACTCACAAAAAACTTCCCTTTTCCACAATTGAAATTGTGGGGCCTTACGGAAAGATGTTGTGTGGGGGATATTTTGCTCACTAATATTGTTGGTAAAAGAGTTGTTTCTATCATAATTGTAATTATGTTGATTATTGTATTTGGTAAGATTGTTAAAACTAAAGAGGCAATGGTGAGATTATAGTTGAAATTAAATTGAGTATGAGGGGGAGGTAATATCACCAAGAGAAAGATATAGTTCAGTGTTAACGACGATATGCATACATTGTTTATGATGAATGTGATTTGAAAGAAAATAATTAAAAAGAGTATTATCCTTATTATGAGTTATACTATCATTAATGACGAAAAAGCTAGTAATAACTAAAATGCAACTCATCGCATGGCTGCAAGTGACATTCAACCTACTCAACATACTATACAAGAAGTGAGAGACAAACAAGATCCATAGCAGAGAGAGACCGAGGTGTAAGGGGGCGATGTTTGTTTTTTCTAAGCAAATATGGATCCTTATCTCCAAAAGCGGGGGAGATGTATACAATACTAGGCTTTCATAATAAGCTTTATCTGTTTTCTACTTATAAAGGGGTTTACTACAAAGGCTACAAAGGAAATGGATAGAGCTACGAACACTGCTATTGTTTTGAGGTTACGTAGTTAACTTACAATATAGTGCGTGTCTTTGAGGCAGTAGCTCGCAGTTGCCTAAGAAAACTGCTCTGAACTGCTGAATTCACTTGGAGTCTTTAAAGCGCTTTGCAGGTGATGTTCCGTAGTTTCAGCCTCGCATGAGCGTTCGAGAGTAGGTGGGCGGTAGCGGTCTCTATTTCTTATTGATTCTGCTCGCGCTAGTGCAGAAGCGGTTGATTTGTCTCTTTTGTGGTACGAGTTTCGTTCCTATCTTCGCAGTATGTCTATCACACGTGTTGGCTTGATTGCGGGAATGCAACACGTATCTAGTGATCTTGATGCTAGTACTAATGTAGGCATAGATGTGAAGGACCTAGTCACAAGTACTACTAAACTAGCGAGGCAGCCTATAGCCTGGTTGTCACCTAAATGCGAAGTTTGCGAAGTGTTGGTGTCTCTAATATTTGGCGGGGGTTGTGGAACGACCTTGAGAAAAGGATGAAAGTTGAAAGGTGTGAGTGTTTTAACCATAGTGGCCAAAACAATCACAAAAGTGGGCCGTGAGTGGGTGCCACTAAACTAACCTAATGCCTCCATGACTTTGACTCCAACCAAAATCACCACATCTAATCATAACATACAATAATATAGCAATAATATAACATCATAACATGTCATACTTCACATCACGTAAGTAGAATGTATAAAATTCCAATAACAATAACAAGAAATGCAATCAAAATTGCAATTAATCAATAAAAATTAAAATGAAACATCAAGAGGCGCCCAACCTGAGGGGCAGCGGACCCCTCTGATCTTAAATGGTCACCACTCCCTTGTCCTAACTTCGATTTGAGCGTGTGATAGCTTTCTGAAAAGCCAATGCAAAGATTTACGCTGTGCTAAATTTTCAGCCTTGTCACTCACCGTAGCCGCTCACAATTGCCCTCCAAAGTAGCAGCACCAATTTCAGAGGCGCCTAGACCTCCCCTTGCAAGAATGCTTGCCACCGGTGCATCCAACCTTTGTTTGGCGCGTGCAATAGCTTCTTAGAAAGCTAGCGCGGCGATTTGACTTGTTCTAAATTCTCAGCCCCATCGCCCTCAGAAACCGCTCACGGTCGCCCTCCAAAGTTGCGTCCTAGCCAAAAACTTCTACTCTCTTTCCTAGGTCTAATTGGGCATGGCTTCGCCCCTCACTCCCTCTCTCCACAAACACACACACACACGATGAGCGAGAAAAGAAGGGAGGAAGGGAGATAAACAAACTTCCCCCCTCATCCAATGGCTGAAGAATTCGAACTCTTCATCCACGGACTAACAATGGGCCCCACAGGCAACCCTAGCCTCAAGCTAGACCCCATAGGCCATACTAACATATAAAGAGGCCCCACGGGCCATATTACCTAGAATTGGACCCCACGGATCTAATTCAAATAGGCTCCACGAGCTAAACATCCTAGAACTAGGCCCTACGGTGTCGCACTGCAAATGCATTCATAGTGTAAAATTGTATAATAATGTGTTCTTTTAGTGTGATTGGATATGATAAAAAGATGACGTCATTTAGAAGGCTTCAAGGTGACGCCTCTTCCATAGGGTTTAAAACCTTCTTAGATAGAAGTGATTTTTTTCTTGTGTTCGTTTTGTCGATATGTCAAATTGGAGGGTTTTTTCAGAGTCTCAAGATGAAGAGTCTCAACTGGAGGCTGAGCCGGAGCTTTCGTTGTCCCAAGTGCCGGACCAACCTCTTTTTCCGTTGGGACTTGAACCTCTGGAAGGAGAGGCCGGACCTTCTCGTCCACCGAAACAACCTCGCCTGGAGTTACGGTGGCACGGGAATCTTCAGCGTGACGCTCGAGCCCTGGTGATCTTGTTGCAGGTCGGGAGTGTTGAACCGGGCGGCCGCGAAGTAACTTTTGAAGGATCTTTCGAGGGTCTCAATCACGAGCAGTACATGTACTTCATGAATCAACCTATCGAAGGAAGTCGTGGTCATCAACGTTGGTTAGAAGGCCCGGTGAATCCATTGACAAGAGCAGATCGTGCGGAGTACGTCGCGAAGACTGTCAAGCGCATTCTCGAGTTCTTAGAGATGGAGTGACATTTCATGTGGTGCTCTTTTTTACCTCTGATATTTGTTAGTGTATTAATTCATTTGATTTGTGAAGTTGAGAAAATAAGGATAAAATTGAATCTACCTTCTTTGTTTTTATGCGTCGTGAAGTAAATAGAAGGATTCGACTAAAATCAAGCAACCAATCCTAGTTTAGAAGCGATTTTAGTCAAAGATAAGAGTTGATGTAGAAGATAGGATGATGGGGTCGAACTTGACTAGTCAATCATAGTTCAAAAGCCTATTTAGTCAACGATAAGGGATTACGAGAAAGATAGAAGGATGGGGGGAAATCCTAGTAAGCAATCGTGGTTTTGGGAATTCATTTGGTCAAAGATAAGGGGTGATGTGGAAGACAAGGGCAAAGATACTGTACAAGGGGTTGAAAGAAGTCCATTCATTGATGTTTTAGTTTCCCTAGTTGAAACTCTTGTTTGGAGAGTTGATATTTGTGTAGTTGAAACCCGAGTGTTCAAACACTCATATCTTCTGATGTACGTAGTATTTTAGAATGAAACTTAGTGAGATTGTAGTTTATTGAATTGCGCTTCTATGAAGACTAGTTTCGTTGGATTTAGAATCTTATTAAAAAAGTTATAGCCATATGAATGAAGGAGTAGTTCGCTGCCACCCATTTTGAGGAGTAGGAACTTCATTCTCTCATCACGATCTGGATTTTGCTAGTCTCTACTTGAAACTTTGCATCTTCACAGAGCTCTAAGTTCTCTTTACAAATATTTATCATACTCTAGATTGAAAGATGTATAGAAAAAGTTATAGGCTTCTGAGTGAAGGGATGTTTGCAACTACCCATTTGAAGAGTAGAAACTTCAACCTCATAGTTTGATCTTTGCTTCTTCGTACTTGGTTTCTTTTGCCATTTACTTTGACAATCATATGGATACCAAGACTATTGCGACTACTTTGAATCATTGAAGTTAGATTAGAAGACTATGGCTTATTTGACACAAATACATGTGAATACAGATTATTGCCACTTATTTGATTCATTGAAGATAGATTAGAAGACTATAGTTCATTTGGCACAGATGATCACTTAGATAGAAGACTATGGTCCATTTGACATGAGGATGAGTGATGAGTAAGACTATGGTGATGAGCATGAGTGATGAGCAAGACTATAGTTCATTTCACACATGAACACTTATATAGAAATCTATGGTTCATTTAACATGAATGATGAGGAAACCGATTAAATAGAGGCTATGTTTTCATTTTTCATTAAATAAGGATCTTTCCACTTTGAAGAACCTCAACTAGCGCTATATCTTTGACTTTCTACAGAGACATACGACACCTTGTTAATCAATTAGAATAAGAACTCAGTGTTCTTCATTTTTCCAACTCTAATTAGTTGCAGTTAGAAACCACGCGTTTTTCCAAGACAACTCCTCTCTACCCGACAACGGGCCATATTCATCTAAATAACTACGACTAACAAGATTAATAGCTAATGAGCGGAATAAAAGTATAAAATTGTTAAACTAAATATCAAAAGCCACGGTAAATGAATTACCATGGCTTGTAAACCATTTCAATGGTTCACAGAACGGATTTAAGTATCTTAGAGGGGAGTTTGGTAGTTGATTGCTTTCCAAAATTTGACGCTCTTTTCTTCAATGGCGCACTTATCTTGTTTCGATGTTTATATTGAGTAAGGGATGCGTGAGGGGCTTCTAGGACTCTGTTATGAGTGTGATTTGTGTAATGTTGTTCATGCTTGTCATGCTATGTTAGGTTGTCAAGTCGGATTTGGTGGTGTTGGTTGAATTTTGGTCGACTTTTGCGTAGGTGGTCGTTGATGGTGGGTGTCGCTCTGAGACCTTTTACGCTACGGTGGTCATCTTTTAGCTTGATTTGGTGGTGTGCGCATAGTTTGATGCCTAATCTTGAAGGTTTACTTGGATTAGAGGAGGACCTTCGGTGATTACTCTGGTTTGGTGCGACATGTTTTGAGTTGTGTTTGGTTGTGTGGTGAGTTGTGCTTGGCTCTGTGGTGAGTCGGTGGAGTTCCATCTTTTGCCTTGCGGGTTGTTTTCGGGGAGGTGGGACGCTTGCACTTAGAGTTCTTGCAAAATGTAAGAGTAACTCTAGAGGAGTTGTCAGGCATGGGTTGAAGGGTGAAATAATAATTTCTTACTTGCTTTATTTGAGGTGTCTTCATCGACGTTGGCCCTGTTGGTGTTGTGTTGTCCTTGTCTGTCGTGGCAACAACTTCTATGGGATGGTTGTTTGTTGTTTTATGGTGTTGTTGCACTTTAATTTTGTTCAGTATATTGCCGTCTTTACGGATATTATAGTTTTTATAAATGTGACAGTACTTGTAGTAAAAGTAAGTAACAAAGTCGTTAGTGGACTTACCTTCTTGGTGTGCTGCATTTCTTCTCGTATCCTTCACTTTGTGATTTGGAGCTGTACCATGTTCCTCCGTCGTATTATTATACTTCGGATCTTTGTCTTTGCGCACCGTCGTGCTCGGCTTTAACTTGTTAGAATCAGATGACATGCCACGCTTCTCTGTTTCTTGCAATCCTCTGCGCATCATCAGCATCGTCCGCCTTTTAGGCGTCTTATGCTCCTTCGTATTTGCCTCTTTATTAATGTTGACCTTGTCGTACGCTAACATATCTGCGTCTTCGTTACTGTGGATGGATTGCGAGCCGATTTCGTACGACTTGGCATTGTTGTCTCCTCTGTCCATTTTGATGTTTCTTCGCTCACTAATGTAATGCCGAACTGGGTGTGGATAGTGGGCTGCAGGGATGACACCTGCGAGTTTTCGGGAGTTTGCCAATAGAGTGGGCGGAGCAGAGACGCGGTGAAGGTGCGTTGCTGCGCCTTTCCTCTCTTTTCTGTTGTCTTTAATGTTGTTGTTGTCGTTGTGCGTGTAAGGCTTCATAGACATATATTGGTCTTCTCGTTGGTCTTGGTCTTCGTTGTGTCTCTTCTCGTTGTTGTGTCCTCTATATTGGTGCGATTCAAAATGGATTGAATGTTGCCATACTCCCGGGTGGTTTTGCGATGTCTTGTTCGCAGTGCGTGTACGGTGGGTTCTATGAAGGCGCATGGGTGATGGGGCGTCGTGTTGCTCTATGTGCTAGGGTTATGGTATGAGTGTCATTGTTGGGTGGTCATATGGTGCCGTGTTTGCGCTGTGTATGTTGTGGGTTCTGTGAGGGCGCAACGGTGATGCGGCATCGTGTTGCTCCACGTGTTGGGGTTATAGTTTGGGTTTCGTTGCTGGGTCGTTATATGACGCCTTCCTCGCGCTGTGTATGTGGTGGATTCTGTGAGGGCACAGGGGTAATGCGGCGTCATGTTGCTCCACGTGCTTAGGTTAGGGTTTGAGTTGCGTTGTTGGATAGCAGCGGCAGCCCTAACTTCCCATTGGGTGTGAATGTCTGCTCAAGTAGCTCCGGCGATGAGCATGGTGGAAGAGTTATGTTGGGCTCCCGATTGATCATTTGATTTCTTGTGTCTACTGTCAGTGGAGCAAGTTATACTGGCACACTTGCTCAGGACTCCGGAGTCCTTGTTGGTTGGAAATGTGAAGTGATGTTGTCGTTGTCATTCGACGGGCTCCGGAGTCGTTGTAGTCGAATGGTGAGGTGAAGTGATATTCCTCTGATCGATGTTCTCATATTTGGCTATATGCAGGTGATGTGCTGTTGGAATGGGAGCAACATAATCAGACAGCTCTACTTGCGAAAGTGCCTCGTGCATGTACAGAGTGCTGATGCAGTGAGGGTGGGACACAGCTCTAAGATCTTCGGGCCTCCAGTCCTTTTTGCAGTTGTTAGTTCTTTGGGTGAGGGTCTTTTGAATCCTGCCATTCGTAGTGTGTGTGTGCGTATTGGCGGTGTCGGTCTAATCGATCATCGCTCCTTTTGACGTAGCCTCTCTCGTGTGGATGTAGCTATCATAGAGAGATATGATAAGTAATGAATCTGTAGATAACTAGGCTATGGTGATATTGCATAGAAGGGAAAATAGAATAGTTTGGCAAGACGTGACAATTGTCTAAGCAAGAATATAAAGGAAATGGGGAAGAATGAACGAGTCCGATTTGGTGTGTATTCATTGCATGCATGCAGTTGTAGTGTTGTTGGGTTCGGGTCTGTGCATGTAATATGGTTGAGTGGGAGACGAGGGGGGGGGGGGTGAGAATGGAAGTTCTTGTTTGGATTTGTATGAGCTGGTGGTTGGCAGATGAACAGCCCAGCCTAGTTAATGGGTGCATTACCCGAGTCTCAATAGTTAATGCTCATATGACCTAGATGCAACCTTTGTAATTCAATTATGAATAAAGATTGACAATTTTGAGGATGAAATTTGTTTTGATAGGTTGAAATGTAATACCTTAATCCCTAAAGGACCATTGTCCCCTCGCGGGACAAAATGAATTTCGGGGCAGATTCCTACAACGTCAATTTTTAGTGATTTTAAAAAAAACTTTCCCATGAAATAGAAAAAACTCTTGTCTTCCTGGGAGTATAATTTTTATTTCAATTAGTGCCTGGGAACAAAAGTTATGCCATCCTAGACATAGTTTTCATGTCATTGGGCAGAAAAACAAAATCTATAAAAACTTGAAATTAATTTTTTAATTTTTTTCCTTGTAGATCATATTTATTTTCTATATGTGAAGCTTTGATTCATTCCATTTGGATTAGTGATGTGAAAGTTATGAATAATCTTGTTTTTCGTGCAATCTAAGCATCTTCTTGAAAAAATGACTTATAGGATTCATTTGTGAATGCAATTTTTCACAATTTTTTTAAAAAACTTTTTTGGACAAGGTTGATTTTGTTTGCTAGAACAATCTCACCATTGGGATTATTGTGTTTCAATCCTATCTATGAGATATTTTCAATTTAGTTTTTCTTTCAATCTTCGACCAACATCTACTTAACAATTTTTTAAAGAATGATAACAAAGTCTCTTTTTTGTGAATTTTTTTCCCTAAGCTCTTAGCTCAATTCTTCAGGAGGAAAAACTTTAAATTCAAGGTTTGTAGTGCAAAAAACTTCCACAAATAGAGGACAAAGTCATCAAAGTTGCAAACCAAAGTTTGAAAAAACTTTGTTTTCCATCTATGAATGCTCATATCTATCAATCTATACGGTCAATCTTCATGAAATTTTCACCACATGATCTTAGATAAGTACTGTACAAGACCTTACAGTCAGATTCTAAAAATTTAGTTTTTTTTTGTTTTCATGGATGAATGGAGCAAAAATGGTAGTTTTGAGTGGTTTTTGAGAGAAAAATGGCCATGGTGGTTTAGGAGTTAAGAGTGATAATTTTTGGAGATTTTTTTGATGCTTAATCTTATAAGCTAACTTTTCAATGGGTATATTTGATTAACTTTACGTTAAATTTTTGGTGAAACACTACAACACAAAATGAGGCATAAAATTTTCACAAATTGTTATCTTTTTAATCCATCACACAAAATGAAAGTTAACTTCCCATAAAACTTATGATAAAAAATCTACCCCAAAGGATGCATGGATGACAAGATAATGTGGATGAAATCTTTCTATCATCCAATTTCTGAATGCCTAGGTTGTTAGAGGTAATGAACAAATTAGATTAAAAATTAAAAAATAGAATTGACTCTCACTACCTTTTTCGGCTCTATGGTGCACACGTCATTTTCACAATCATTCAACTTCACTTAATTTCTAAACATCCAACTCTCTACTTCTTCGAAGATGTACAAAATTTGACAAAAATTTCTCATCTAAGGTGATAATTTTGTAGTGTGATTTCATTAGTTCAATACTTGTATAGTTTGTATCGTTGGCCCAATTATTCCTTGTGCATAGGATCATTATCTAGTATGTGTGAAAAGGTCTTGATGAAGGCCAACATGCAATGAATGAAGTACGATTATTCAATTCATTGTGACTCTTGACGGTATGCATAAGATCTTATTTAGTTTGTGTGAAAAGGTCTTGAGGAAGGTCATGCAATTCATAACTCTTTAAATTTGCAATTCATGACTTCCAAGTTTGCTATTGAAGTGAAGGAATTAATTGTGGTGATGGACCATTTGTTTAGTTCAATTTAAAAATTCATAACTTCCACATCGTACGTCCAATGCCATAGAACAAGTTCCGTGCACCCCTCTTTAATGAGAGCTTTCCAAGGTACTAAGAGCACCCTTGGAGACACCGAGTTCGTGAGATCTCAATTATTTAAATCAAACAAAACAAATCAAAACAAACATGCTAATTTAACATATTGATTTTATGAGAAGTTTGCTTCATGCATGTATGATCTAATTAGAAAAAAGATGATAAGTGAAAAAAATTGTGCCTCATTTCTTACCACATTGTTCTTTGACAAATTTTAGAGTTTTTTTGGTCTAAATGGGCATTGAAAAAATTTTAAAATTAAAATAAGAAAGCAAAAAAAATTCTATTTTTACTATTTTAAGAGTGTTACATTTCAACTTCATACATCAAATTTCATTCATAGATTGTCACTATTCTTATTCATAACCAAATTATTAAATAATTTCAGTTTCAAATTTTATAGAAAATGGTTATAGCTACTACAAATCTAATTGTACAGATAGGATCCAAAGAGGATATAAGAAGCATTGAAGACCATTTCTTTATTTCACTTGTTTTTAAGGCTTAAAAGCAAGGTGGTAAATATTGGATGCATGTACACTTTGTTCTACAACAAATTCATTGGCTAATTAATTGTATAGGTAAGATGTTAAATATCACTTGATATGTACTTTTGTTTTATAACAAAGGGCTAATTGTGTAGTCTTGCTTTAGAATTTATTTTTTGTTTATTCTTACAACTCATATATATTGTCTTGAAATATAAGTCCCGACTCGCATTTTTTATTGTATAAGAATTGCTAATTATGTAAGTAAGGAGTTATATATTAGTTGACATGTAAAGAAACATTTTGTTTGATGACAAGCAAATAATTGTAAGGGTAAGATAGTACATACCCGTTGACAAGCACACAATTATTAGGCAAGGCGGCGAATACAAATTGAGATGTATTTTTTGTTTTACAACAAGCAACTAATCATGTAGTCCTTGTTTAGCCATGTTAGTCATAATGTGCACTTTTTTGTTCTGTAATAAGGAGTGTTATTTTTTGAACTGTAGAACACTCCATGCATAGAATGGAAAACGATCCCTCCATATTTAAACCATTGTGGCTTTGCCACAACTATGATGGCTAGCACCAAGGTGCCAATAGAAATAACATTGGTAATAATCGGCTAATTGCATAGCCAAGGTCGCAAATATTTACTGATATGTATTTTTTGTTTTACAATAGACCAACAACTAATCATGTAATCATTGCTTTAACATCTATATATGAAATTTGCA
>CAXARX010000033.1:0-29833 GCA_963971425.1 Bryoerythrophyllum caledonicum | reverse complement strand
GGAGACCTCAACCCATCATACAAAACAAAACAAAACAAACAAAACAAAACAAAACAAACAAAACAAAACAAATCAACAAAACAAATCAACAAAACAAAATAAACATACTGATATAGTGTATAGATTAGTATGACATGTGTCGTTGCGACAACGACTACGGAAGTATTAGTACAACTACTTGTTATTGTGTCTAAGTCCAAAAGAAAGTAGTAGTAGTAGTAGTAGTAGTAGTATTGTCTCCAAGTCTCATTTATTTTAATTTTTCTAATTTTCCAAATTTTTGTAGCCATGAATACTTTTAAATTCCATATCTTTATGACATAGGTCCAAATACCCAAAAACAAAATATATGCACCCTTCATTATTGCGAACTCTTTAACAGTACTAAAGACAACATCCGAGGACACACCATTTGTTTAATTCAATTTGTAATGACAAGAATAACCTTAAAAAAATGCATTTCTTTACGTTATATGTCCAAGTGCCACAAAACAAAGTTTATACACCCCTCTTTCGTGAGAGCTTTCCAAAGATACTAAAAACACCCTGGAGAGACCATTAGTCTATGACATCTCAACCTATCAAATAAAACAAACAACATAATTTAATGTATTGACTAGTACACCATGTGTCGTTGCCATAAAATGTCACCCTTGTATAGGGTCGAATTAGTAATAGTCTAGTAGAAGTCGTAGTAGTAGATGTTGTCACTAAATCTAATTTACTTTTTATTTTCTAAATTTTCTAAATATTGGTAGCTATAAATACTTTGAAATTCCACAACTTTTTGAGCATATGTGCAAAGGCCATGAAACAAAGTATGGACACCTCTCCTTGTTGAGCACATTCCAACAGTACGACCTACGCTCTTGGCAAATACGCGGTTCATGAAATATGAATTCTCTAAAACAAACAAAACTAAACAAACAACTTAATTTAATGTTTAGACTAGTATGATTTGAGCCGTTGTGACAAAGTGTCCCTTGTGCATAGGATTATTATTTAGTTTCTTTGAAAAAGTCTTGATGCAACTAATGTCCCCCGTGTATAAGGTCATTATTAGTCTGTATAAAAAGGTTTTGACGAAGATCATGCAATGTATCATGTATATTTATCTACTCTGCATGGAAAGGTCTTGTCGAAGGTCCGTGACGCAATTCATAACTCTTCAAGTTTGCTATTGAAGTGAAAAAATGAATTGTCAAGATCGATCATTTATTCAATTCAATTAAAAAAATTCATAACTTGCACATCCGACATCCAAACTAATTTTGTGCACCCCTCCTAGTCGAGGCCTTTGTAATGGTATAAAAAATGCCCCCAAACGACACTCGGTCCATGAGATATAAATTTATAAAGTAACAAACAAAACAAAACAATCAAACGTGTTAATTTCATATGTAGATTAGTGTGACTTGTGTCATTGCCACAGCTAATCTCCCATGTGCGTAGAATCTAATGTCTCCTACGCATAGGATCTAAATGTCTCATGTGTATTGGATCTAAATATCTTCCGTACATAGGATCTAAATGTCTACCGTTCATAGGATCTAAATGACATCCGTGCATAAGATAATTATCGAAAAGGTCTTGACAAAGGTCACGCAATGTATCAAGTATATTTATCTAATATGAGTCAAAAGTCTTGTAGAAGGTCAAACAATTCGTAACTCTTCAATTTCCAATTCAATTCAATTCAATTCAATTTAAAAAGAAATTCATTGCTTTTACATTGCACCTTCAAACACATTTTGTGCACTCCTTCTTGTCTAGAGCTTTATAACAGTACTAAGGACGCTCCCGAGGAACACCTTGTCCATGAGATATAAATTTTAATAAAAAAAAGAAGAAACTGTGACCTATGTCGTTTTGACAAGTGACCTATGTCGTTGCTACAACGAATGTCTTCCATGCATAGGATCTATGTCTCCCGTACATAAGATCTAATGTCCCCATTACATAGAATATAAATGTCTCATGTGCATAGGATCTAAATGTCTCTTGTGCAAAAAGGTCAATATGTGGTATGTGTGAAAAGGTTTTAACAAAAGGATATACAATGTATCAAATATCTTTATCTAGTGTAAGTCGAAAGGTCTTGTGGAAGGTGACACAACTCAAATTTGCAATACAATTGAATTCATTTTCCACATTGCATGTCTAAATCAACCCTCTTTGTTGAGAACTTTCCAACAGTCCTTGCTAAACACATGGTCCATGAAATATACATTTCTAAACAAAACAAACAAAACAAACAAAACAAAAATATGTTGATTTCACATGTAGCTATGTTGTTGCCACAAAATGTCTCATTTGCATAAGATCGTATATCTTCTGTTGTTGCTACAAAATGTCTACGGTGCTTAGATTTGAATTAGTAATAGCTATGTAGAAGTGGTAGTAGTAGCAATTGTTTTTAAGTTTCATTTACTTTTATTTTTCTAAATTTTCTAATTATTATTAGCCATAATTTTTTTGAAAGTTTATAACTTTTGTAGGGTTTGTTGAAATGCCACAAAAAAATTAATAAGGTGGGCACTTCTCCTCGCTAAACACTTTCCAATGATACCACATACACCTCCATCGAACACCCGGTCCATGAGATATAAGTACTACAAAACAAATAGCCTAATTATATATATATATATATATACAGTGAAAAAGAGATATATATATATATATATTTATTTATATATATATATATGTAATGATCTAAGTTGCCGCTACAACCAATATAGAAGTTGTAGTAAAACAATGTATATTGAAAAAAGTAATAGTTGTTCTAAGTCCCTTTTACTTTTTATTTTTCTAAAAGTTTAAATGATTAGAAGTCCTAAATAATGTGAAATTCTGTAACCTTTGATAATTAGGTCTTATTGTCGCAATACACGGTAAGTAATTTCCCTATTATACTACAAAAATCGCTCTAGAGCATAACAAAATAACTCTAAAGATCGAACTCATGAGGTATCTAACCGTATTAGTCCTCTAAGCTAAGTCGACACCCAAAACACCCACTTTCCGGTCCTAGATCTAAGCCGGAAACTAATTCAACACCCTCGAAACCATGCGGTTTGATTTTGCCTTTGTTTCACTATCAGAGGGTTCATCCCTTTGTTTTCACAGTGGCAGGCTTTTCACTCCTTCCGTGACTTATAGTAGCTAAAGACCGAGTCTCCTACCCTCAAATCCTAGCTAAACTAGATCCCGTTTGGTCCTTCACAAGAATCAAGAGAGTATCCGGATCACTGGTCACACAAAGACTCCCCATACGATCCCTTTTATACTACAATGATTTTGATACCAAGTTCTATTCGTGTGAGATGAGGTGGTTGCAAGCGCACTCGTCCGTTCTAACATCTACTAGAGTTCTTCCGTTTGCTCTAAAGACGGTGAGACCTCATTGGAGATTGGACACTCAAATGGATATCCCACCCAGGAACTCTAGCGCGATTAAGGATATCTTCCCTATCCGCCTAGCTTAACAACACCTTTGTCACCCGAAATCCTAAACCCCAGATGTGCTGACGCACTTCCAACTCACAAAAATACCCTACAAACACTTTAGAAGTAAAACAAGAACACCAAAGGGAGAATTCTCGTGGCAAATTTCTATCCGCCTTTCTAACTTACTCAACATACAACCCTGCCACACTTGGGAGAGAGACACTCTAACAAGAGAATAGAAAACACACGCAAAAATTCACAAGAAAAAATCCCAACCTCCCACACGGGGGCTGATTTTAATCATCAAAACCTACAAGTACAAAGAAAAGGCACGAGAAAATCCGCTTCTAATTACCAAGAGCAAATTTTGGACCTTATCCATCAAACCGGATTAGAATCCGGTCGAAAATACCTATCTAACCGGACAGGGGAACTAACCCGGTTCCGATTCAAAGCCCTACAACTAAACTCCAAAAAAAAACTAAGAACTAAATCATAATCGCCAATCTCCATCGGCGTTTCTGGTCCCCCTGCCATCTCCTCAAAAACCTCAGATAAGTCAGTCCGGTTAGTCTCCTGTGCTGCTCACGCTACCGGACCGGATCCGGGTGTAGAATCACCGACTCCCCGTACTTCGGATGTGGCCGGCGACTTCGACTTTCGCCCCTTCGCCCTTGATTCCGGAGTTTGGTCAACTCTTCCCGCTAGTCAACGTTTGGAAACGAATCCGGAAATCAGAGATCCAGGATGTTGACCCCTCCCCTGGACCCTGTCCTTTCCGGAAGAAACATACAACTCTCTTCCATCTTCTTTGTTGCCTTCCGCGCCTTCACCATTGATTCATCCACTTCTCCCGCAAAATCCGTCAAAATCCGGATCATCCTTGATCCAGATAATTTCTTGTCGTTGAGGACCCCAACGTCGTATAGCCGTGCTTTGCTGACAGTCATTATAGTCTTCTTAAACAACCTCTTCACTTACTGTATCGTTTCTTCAGCTTTCGTCGCCATGTCCTTTATGGCCTCCATTTCTCCTCTCAAAATTAGTATGTCCACCTTCAGAGAGTCCACTTGCCAGTGTAGCCGGCAGATCTCCGCCTCCTGTTGCTTGTACTCTTCCGGATCCGCGATACACTCCGCCACCCATTCCGAAAGCTTGTCATTCGGCCTTGCTCCTACCATCTTCCCAATCTTCCCTAGCGTCCTTTTTACCACCCAATCCGCTTGTGCATCGCTCAAGATGGTGATGAGGAGACCAAACTGATCTTGGAAATCCGCGGTTGGTGTTCCCGCTTCTGGAGCAGCTTCTGCTTTCGTTCCACTTGGTTCCTGCGTCATCCGTTGCGGCTTATCGTGTGGGTTTTGGCATTGTATCCGGTTCCGGCTTCTTCTTCGTTCGGGAAGGCGTCCCTCGACGATCCTTTCGAGTCCTCTTCTGGTCCTTTGAAACTGGCTTCGGTAGGTCGTCTTTTCCTTCCTCCTTTTTCGATTCAGGTTCATATTCATAACCAGATGATGTCTCTGTTCGATCGTCCGATTCTGACTGTCCGTACTTCAAGAGGTCCTCCTACGTCTTCCACTCCTTCTCTTCTTCAGTCGTTAACAGCTTTGCCTGCTTGTAGAGGTGGAACACATGTACTTCGCAGGTCCTTTGCGTTGCGGCGGCATAGGCACTAATTTGAAGGCGCGGCTCCTCCAACATACCTTATTATCTCTTTCTAGCCGCACGTCCCGTTTCCTCACAAAGAAACTCTTGCACTCAGTTGAAAACCGCTCAATACACTTCTCCTATAGACAATTTGCTATAGAACTTGTGCAGAAAACACGTGGCTTGTAAGAGCAAAACGACAAGGCGGAAAAACGATAAAAAGTTGAAAATATCAACAATGGCTAAATCCGGAGAGTTGGGCCTTTTTGTAGTTACCGACTTTTTTCCGGTTCCGTCGTCTACTCGTTCCATTTTCTACCCTAATCTGGGCAAAGACGGAATCCATTTCCGTCCTATATCACTTTGGACTACATACTTCTGTTTGTCTATTGTTTTTGTTCCTACACTAATTATTACTATTTAACCAACTTTAATTCCGGATCTACATTCCTAAAACTACTTTCCGGTTCAGATTTTATTCTGAAATGAGAAAAACTCAAAATTCGAGTTGCGACACTTAACGGTACAAACAAAGTCTGCGTACCCCTCTTCGTTGAACACTTTTCAATAGTACAACACAGACCCTAGCAAACACCCAATCCATGAGATCTCAATTTTTAAATGAAACAAAACAAACAACCTAATTCAATTAATAGATTAGTAAAATTGTAGTCGTGGTAGTAGAAGTCTTTAAATCTCAAATTCCAAATAATGATATACAACATTACTACAACCAATATAGAAGTATCACTTATCATAATATTACAATCTAGTAGAAGTGATAGTTGTAGTAGTTTTCTCTAAGTTTCCTTTACTATTTATTTTTTCTAAATTTTCTTTTTATTAATAGCCATAATTTCTTTGACATTCTAATTTTTCTCGGGGGGGGCACTCCCAATTTATTTACATGTAACGTGCAATCAAATGAAGGGTACTTTTAATTACCTTGTCCTAAATTTTAGAATTTTTTTAGAAATAAATTAGCATCACTTAAATGGGGTATTTCTCATTATAAATAATGAAGGGTAGAAAATAATACAGCACTTTACCTATTTTTTATTTATAAAGTAGCCTCACTAAAAAGACCGCCAAAAAATTTGAACTTTTTTTAAGTATACTCAATTATTCGAGGTATGTAATGAACTGAGCTATATGGAGGTATACTTTTGTATCATATGAGCTGGATCCTATGTATACAACGGTAGTGGATGAATGAAAGGAATGAAAAATTTAAGATTTACAATTAGTTCAATTCAGTTTTATAGTTTGGATGATGTTCGAAGTGTTCTTGGAGTCTCCAATTAGGGTTTGGTGCTCTCTTTTTACGGCCTTGTTGCTTATTTGCAAATGTTTTGAATGCTCTTTGAAGTGTTGTATTGTGATTTGTGACTTACAAAAATATTTTAAGGAAGACAGAAGAGTGTTTCACTTAGGATTCAGGGCCGAAAATGGAAGCAAAAGTCATTTTAGGAAGATTGTGCACCTGTGTAAGTGAAGGTTCCATTTCCTGTACTAGTTAGGATTGTGGTTTCAGGGTTTCAATTTAGCCTGCTTTACGTTTAAGATTTTCAGTTGTAGACTGAGATTTACGGTTGTGAAAATTGGTGAGGTTAAAAATTGGATCTAGATCTTGTGTGAATGTGGTGTAGTTTACGGTTCAGGGGAAGATATGGCGGCCACTTTCCCAGATAAATTACACTATGGACTCTTGAGGATGAAGTTGCAGAGCCTGAGTACTTCGGGAAGGTGGATGTTGGAGGTGCTACGACATTAGAGGCTTTACGGTTTGCTTTGGAATCCAATGACGTCTTGGAATGGCCATTTGAATTTTGGGATTTTTGAAGACAAGAGGCGCATCAGGAAGAGGCTGGAACAGCTAAATGGGTTCATGAAAGAAGTATATGTGATTCAAGTGAGAGAACAAGATCTCGACAGCAACAAAAGACAGAGGCTTGTAGATGGATCCTTCATTGTTAACACTCTTGGTGTTGCTGTAGATGAAGTACCACCAATTCCCAGAAATGGAGGTTGAAGAAGAGGAGCCGGTAGCAGTCGGATCTAGAGTAAGTGGAAGCACGGAGCTTATAGAGGTTGACAACAACCCTTTGAAGTCGGAGCTATTGTCGAATGAAATCATGGACCGGTACTTTGAACGTGCGAAGAAGCTAAGGGCAGAACTCAAGCGGATTGCAATGGATGACCATGATTGGTGGCTGAAGAGTTTTGATCTCAATGGTAGCGGAGTTGTGAAACTTTGGTGTGTTGAGTGCAAAAAGGATTGTGGAGGGAGCAGCAAGGAACACACCAAATCTCAGATCGACAATCTATTCAACAATTTCCGCCGCTCCCACATTATTAGCACTATGCATGTGAGGAACTACTGCGCTGCAAAGAATATCAACTTCGAGGACCACCCGCAGTCTACGTCAAGAAATGGAAGGCCAGTTACTGTGACTCCAGAGGACCACAAATCCCTAATTGCTGAGGGCGTTCTAATCGTGGACACCGTAAATGCTTCTCTTCCAACAGGGCACAAGCAATTTAAGGTGCTTGGGAATTTGAATGCAGAGAACACCAGATGCTACTGGTTTAAGGTAAAATGTCCATATTGCAGAGAGGTAATGGTCTTATGTCCACCGAGGAAGACATTGGAGGGAAATTTGAGGAACCACTTAGACGGTTTCAAACACCAGAAGGCTATGGAGGCTGTAAATCAGACGACAAGGGAACCAGCACGAACAGGTCGGCCAGGGCGCCCTAGCAAGTCTACAACAACAAGTGCAACCTCCAACCAAAATGATCTGCACTCGTGGTTGCAGCGATCTTCAATAAACACCGTGGAAGGTACATCACAAAGTCTCAATCATGGTTTACTTGAAGCTCTCATGTGCTATGGCTTTAGGGGTCCTAGTGTTACATACGGTAAGAATTCGTATTTGGTGACTGCGTTGTTCAACGATCTGCATTCTGGTATTCAGTGGTACACGGAACCACATCTTTGCGGCTGTAGTTAACTTAGAAGGGCAAGCAGTATACGTTAATGGTGCTTTTCGCCATAGAAATTGTAGACGTATGTCGGTTTTAGGGGAGCCCTTTGCAAATTTGACGTGCCCTAACTGTGCGCTCATTCCGCTTCAAAATGATTTCAGAATGCGAATTAGAAGAGAGGAACGGGCCTTGCTGAAGAGGGGGCAACGCAGCACTGCCACAGGCATTCGCTTAGGCTATTTGAGCATAATTGAAATGTCGAAACACAGTAGGCAACTGTCTGAGAAGTTGAAGTTTGAAACATTGCACTATAATAATGCTAGGCAATCAATAGTGCAATTGAAAGCAAAAAGGCCAACTATACGGGAGATGTCCGAGAATGCCTCTTTGGACAATAATGTCCTTAAATTTTGTACCAATATAATTTGTGCGCATAGAACTGGGGCTTTTGGAGGAAAAGAAGCTCTGTGGGATTTTTTGAAGGATGTAGCAAATAACTTGAATAGAAAGAATCAAGAAAATCGGTATAGTGACAATACAAAATGCTTTTCCCAAGCAATGAGGATTTACGGGGGACGTCGTTTGTGTGATTTATTTTCTCTAAATTTTGCAGCTCCTAGTTTTGATAGTATTCGAAGAGAGAGTAGAAAGGGAGTTATGTTTATATCCGGAGAGCATACTGAAATCTTCAAGTCAGTCGCAGACATCTATATGGATGCAAAGGCTGCTCATGGCATCAGCGGCCCAATCCCTGTCATACTTGCTGAAGATGAAACTAAGGTGAGGGGTCGTGTATCTTGGGAGGCACGATAGGACACTTTAGTTGGATTCTATGGACCGATAGAAAATCACCGATGCGTAACTCATTACAAGCCAAAAATTGGTGAAGGTGAAGCCGGTTACAATAAATTAGTGGACTCCTTTAGGCTAGATAAGATTGGTAGTTTTGCTAGAGTCATTGTTGTGAATCCTTTGCATGAAAAGTTGCCTCGGTTAGTTCTAACAGCGTGTTGCACTTGCGGATGCTTTGATTCTGATTGGGTTAAAGCACAATGGAAGAAAATAGATCAGTTGTGGACCAAAGACTACTATAATGCAGTTGGTCCCATAATTGGACATGCAAGTGACGGAGACTCTCGTAGGCGTCAATTAATGCTCCTAGATTATAGAAGTTCTGATGGGGTGCGTTTAAGTGTGGACTGGGAGGGTTGGGTGTTTACTTCAGCAGTGAATGGTGTAGGAGAAGCTACAGGTTTGCATGATCAAGATTTCATACACAATGGTAAAAAATTGTTGAATCCTCTTGATAGCAATGTCAGGACTTTAAGGTTAGGGGCAGACATGGCACTTCACTAACAAATTTGTCAAGTTTTCAATCGCTTTTCTGTAGATCAATATGGCTTATTGCAAGAGGATTTTGACAGGACAGATTGGCAAAACTGGGCAAGCGCTCAAAGATTATGTTCTAGCAAAGTGCGTGACTGTTTGCGATCCCTTCGTTTATCCACTGATTTGCATCGTGAGCGTACATTAGGAACTGAAATGTATCTAGAGATATGTGCTGATTATATAGATATCTTTTTATCTCCACGTTCATGATTTACGCTCACGTATTGTGAAAGCAGGTAAGGTCTCTTTTTTTCTTTCGTTTGTGGAAATTGTGGATGAAGCATGGGAACCATGGTGTCCTTGGAAATACAGAAAATGTGGATACCAAAATACACTTTGTGAGTCAACAATGCTTTTTAGATATTCAGCTTTCTTGTCATTTCATAGTCTTGCTCATTTGCCATTTCCGTGACAAGTATCCCCACCTGGTTGTGCTGTTTCATCTAACCGGAAGTGATTCATGTGAAGTTTTTTTCTCAAAAGTTGGAGGCATGGTAGGAATGGAAAGAGCCTATGACTTCCAGGAATTGCTAGGTGCTGCGAACACTATGAATCGGTTATCGCAAATTGAGTATGGAGGGAATGGCCTCAAATTTGGCCGAGTACACAACAAAATGACAAATATCTGGGGTAAATTGTACAAACTTCAGGAGGACGAGCAGGAACCTAATCTTGCCGATTATAGTGCCATCTCAAACAATGAAGTGGTTGTCATGGCTTTAAAAGAAGGCTTGAAAGAGGCACAGAAGATGTTAAATTCATTGAATATGGCGCCTAGCCCGCAAGCAAGTGCCAAAAACAAGGTTTCGTTTGAAAAACCGTGGATTGTAGAACGAGCAGATGCGCAATCCTTTGTATTCACAAAAGGTGCCAAACCCACTCATGGAGAGGATGGAGACATGGAGGTTTTGCTTGAAGCTCTGCATGAGATGGACGAGAGCATTGGAGGCAAGGACCTAGAATCTTCAATTGAAATTGACACAGAAGAAGATATAGTGGATGATGGAGTTCCACTTGTGGCAGTCTTGGAGAATGAAACACGTGACATCTTCAATGAAATGTTGAGCAGTCATGAAGACCAAGTGCAAGATGTGCCGGAACCAGCAAAAGTTATATCCTTTGTAGAGTTTGATGGTAACCGAATTTTCAAATCGACATTGGTTGGACAGTTGAACGGTAATCCATTCTTGTCTAAAGATCGATTGACTCGTGTTAAAAAATCGTTGTATTTTAATAACAGTGAAGATTACCTTTCTGCTGCTCAGTGCACCAATACATGCTTCGTTGGAATTGGTTCGGATGTGGGAGTGTACTTTGTGCAGCGTTCTACAATCAATCGCTCGTCAGCGTCATTACAGCAAAAAAAAGGGGAAGGACTCGATGCTCAAAGGCAGGGAGGCCTACGTCAACTTTACAACCTGTCGACCAAGGAATGTGGTGGATTGGACGCATACAAAAAATGCGAAGGCGAGGTGTTGGCAATTCTTGGGGTGCATTGAAGCATCCTGTTGACATTGCCAACCGTGATCAAAATCAAGGGAAAAAAGGTGTTCCAAATTCTCTTGTTCAAGTCATCTTGCACTACTATGCAAGAGCAGCTGGTCAGTACAAATTTAAGTACAACCTTACAGATTCCAAGTGGGTGAGCCTTGAGTGTGTGATCACAAATGTGACACTTACTTACAATGCATAAAATCAAATGTATACGTTGGATAGAAGTGAAGCTGACAACTTGAATGAGTATGTGTCGAGCAATTCGTAGGCATTTGAGCTTCATTAACTAAGTTGGTTTGATCATTACCAAAGTGGACTACAAGTCGCAAGTGACCAACTAGTAATGTGTGTAACATGGATTGGCACGTCCTATTTCAACTTGAACCGGAGATTGCAACCAGGTATGTAAGATATTTTATTTATTTGGAAATGGTCAAATCACATGTCTTCTTTAGGATTTAAGAAAATATAGATTTCTGTGTAAAATTGAGTTTCTCAAAATTCTCAATTGAATAGAAAATTAAAGGAAAATCATATCAAATAGAGAATTATTTTAGAGAATTTGAAATTTTCAGCTTCATTGTATATTATACGGAAGAACATTGTATTATGAATTGAATTTGCGCATCATTCAATTCATAGAATACAATACTCATTGTAACTACAACCAAACACGAAATTGCAGTAAAATTATTGATAATAGGATGTCTGACCCTTGAGCTCTCCATGAAGAAGAAATAGGTTGTAGACGCATTAAAGGAAATTGCACCAAAAAGCGATTCATTATTAAAATCGTCTTTTGGATATTCTTGCCTAAAATGTACCTCTGCTATTTTTGAGAGTCTGGGGACAATTCAAGAACAACCAATTTTAAGTGCCTAGTATTTATTTTTGAATCTTGAGACTCGGCGATCGCTTGACGCAGCTGTCCCGACCCCAACTACTTCATACCGTCGTTGCCGACGCGACACCTAGCACCTAGCTCCTTCACAGCTACAGTTTTCTCATTGTTGAACTTTGCTGGATGTAAGGATTTCATTTGAATGCAATTAAATGCACTCTCCCAGTCTAGTATTGAAATTTTAGGATGTCTATACGTTCTTGAAATAGTTAGCCTAATTTTACTTTACTGAATAGATCGTGTTTCCTACTAATAGGGATTATAATGCATCAACTTTGGTCAGTTTAGATGACTTCGAACGGTCCAGGGGGTGGTCTTTCAAACATGTTGGAAATGTTCTAAATCAAGCTGTAGGATGCAAGATGGGTCCACAAGGAATTACTACGGTGGATTCTGAAAGGCAAGACGTTACCACGTGGATCGAATTTAGTATTCCGGAATGTAATGCGATTGCCAACATTCTTCTCACTCGGTGGGCAGACACTGGAAGTGACTCTGGGTGGGCTGGCGACGACGTCAGATCTGTTGAGATTGACGAAGGTAAGAATTTTTTCTTGGAACACACGTTGTTTGATTGCTTTGACTTACGATCTATGTAAAGCCTTTTTTTATCATCGTCTCTACTCCAAGAGCAGCGATTTCAAAGCTCGCATACCATTCCGAAAATTTCGATGACAACAAAGGTGGAAGTCCAGGATATAGGACTTGTGGAGAGATTCAGGTGTGTTGATTTTCCTTTGAGGTGCTCCTTTTGTCGTAAAAATCTATCAATAGATGTTGTTTGATTGCTTTGGCTTACGCATGCACAAGCTGCATACAGCTTGTACCGTCCTCGAAAATAGGATCGTTTTGAGGCTAGTGTTTGGATTGGAGAGCGTCTGGCAGCGTGGAACCCAAGCACCCCATCACGTGAATCCCTAGCTGATTCTACCCTTACGTTCAAGCAAGAAATCTACGCGGTGGTGACACAGGTGCAGAGATTTCAAAGTCCTTTCCTGATACTCTTGTTCCTAGTCATGTTAATCCTCGAAACATTCCATCACGAGCAATCTCTATTTAGTACGTTCTGTGACACTTTTGTTCAGAACTTAATGGGACTATTATTTATTTCAGCACTCATATGTTGATCTAGTCTACTTCATCATGTTGGAACCTGAGAGACCTATACTCATGGGTATCCGATTTCGGAAGCCGGCCTCCCTAAAGGTCTTATTTTCAACTTTTCCTCTTCTGTAACATTTCTTTTGAAATCTCTGTAAAACCAGCTTGAGACGGGCATGCCGTCGGTGCCGACGGAGGGCTGGCTGATCTGACGTTGCAGCTGCTTGGACGATTTGAATCTGAGTGTTTTCTCGCAGTCCGTGTTTTGTGGCATGAATCAAGCGGGGGTCTCTTCTGGAAGATTCAAACTTGCACGATCATTGCAGTCTCAACAAAGCCTCAGCGCTGCATTGGAGCCACAGCTCTTCGGATGTCACGACAGCGCGGCACTCGTGGAAACTTCAATCTTGAGACTCGGCGTTCAAGCAGTCCGTGCAGCAAGGTTACCTCCAAGCTCCAGGAGCTGGCATGGGCGACATAACAGAAAAACCTTCATAGGAGACAGTTACAATTACGTACCAACCGTAATCAAACGAATTTTCACAACCACTTCACTGATTCAACTGAACCAGCCAGGGAGTTGAATTTAGTCAATGAGTTTTTTGGTTTTTCTCAGCCACTGAAGCCATACTCAGGCAACCATTACCTTTTACAAACTTTGTTTTTTACTCGGATATATTTCAGGCCATTGAAGGAACATAACCAGCTCAATATCTCCAATGACTTTCTTCAATTCGACGGAACTCTGCATCTCCTTAGAACTGTTATGAAGGTATTATTTTTTCTGATACTGTATGTCGAACAAAGTTACTGCCGTATCTCCCCTTTGAACAACAAAAAATTATGAATTGTAATTATCTCAGCCCTAAACCTTTTTGAAGGTAGTGTTTGTTGCTCCTCAGTGCGCAGGGATTATGCATTTGGAAAACCCAAGCATGCCGACATTCTAAGTCACTCAAACTACCGTTATTAAATTACTATGTCGGGGTTGTCAGTGTCCAATATTCACACCTTCAACCTGTCATTTATACTGCGTCATGAAAAGGTAACCTTATGCACCTGCTTGAAAAATTACTATCTTGCATCAGATTAGAGACCTGTTGAATTTACAGTAAACCATGGTTTGAAAGTTATCTTTAGATTGAGTTCAAATCAGTCTAAAAACTTCGAAGTACTTTCACCCTCTGAATGAGGTTCTTGTTCATTAATTCTAAGCCCCCTAACTTATGATGCTTCAAATTGGTAAATGCATGACATTCATACGTATGTGCATGGCAGATATCAGTTTGATATGAATGATGTAATAAAATTAAACTACACTAAACCCATTAACTCCTTAAATGTCCCAGAGTTTTCTTTAGAAACTATGTGTTATAATGTTCCCTTTTGTACTTCTTGTTTATGCTGAAAGTTTTGCAAAAGAGTTTATTAGGGCCCCTCCTCCTCCATCTCGATCTCCTATTTTTCATGGTGACCAAAGAGTTTTGCAATTTCTAGATGATGTAGCAGATTGTGATGGTGTTGTAGCTCCAATCGATTCTTCGTTTGATTGTGAGTAGCATAGACATTGTGAGCAATTGTATCTACTTTGAATATTTGTTTGTACGTTTTCTATATTTCAATTTCATTGGTGAGACTGAAAGGGCTACCAACTTCTATATTTTTAATGGTTTGTTTGCATTTTTACAAATAATGACATTTGACTTTGGATTTTTTTAGATTGTATGTGTTTGATTGTAATTGTTCAAATCAATTATGTTTTTGGACTGACTTTGGAAGTGTTAAACTTTTAGATATTTATATTGTAACACACCCTAAAGCTTGCAAAGTATACTCACTTGTGATGTAATTTATACTATTGAAAATTGAGTCAATTTTCTTTATTTATAATGAACATAGACTATTAAAAATGAACATGAAAAAAAAATTCAAATTACATATAGGGTATATGAAATATGACCCATTTAGAAATTTAGGTAAATCTAGCCCTCCAAAAATTCCCAAAATTTACCTACATAGCCCCATTGTAAAAGAGGCTTGAACGCACGTTACATATAAAGATATTATAGAGTGGCCCCCCCCCCCCCCCCCCCGAGTTTCAAGCATAGTACCTGCATATTCCAGGGAGGTGGGATTGACAGTCGTAGTACAGGAGCGATGGTGAAGACAAAAGGAACTGTGTTGAGGCCTGCAAGCTCTCCATCGGGTTTAGGGTTTGGGAGCCTTTGTCCTTACGGTGTTTCCTCAGTTGATTTAGATCTAGTTCGGGGTGTTCGTGAAGTAGAGGGTGAAGTGCTTGTCATTGCTACAAGTAAGGCCAAATTTTTAGAGACAGAGTACAAGAGAATTTCAGATAAGCTTGTTGGATTTAAGTTCACCATGGATGATCGTCGCAGTACAGCAAAGGAAGATGAGGAGAAGGTAGTGCAATTCCAAGCAGAGTTCGAGAGAGCTTCGAAGGCGGTATTGGAATATGAGTTGCAGGTACGTTTCGGTGCTTGGTTCAGCTTTCTCCGATTTTATTGTTGCTGCAAGTAATTCTCCTTGCACTCATTGTTTTCAACATTGGTTTTTTTGTCTATAGGGTATTGGCATTTCTATTGGCTCTGCTGAGCACAATGAATTTGCAAAAGAGTTAATCGTCAAGATTGCAAACTAACAGAGATTTAGTCGAAAAAAAGCTAGAAGTTGGTCGATCCGTGGCAGAGTCAAGTCGAGAGAGGGCAATTAAAGGCGAGGACTTGTATCAAGACATTGAAGCCGAGGAAATAAGAGCGCAATTAGACCTTCAAAGTTTGAGGAGGGAGATTGGCGATATGAATCGACACAATACTGCTGTTCAGGAGCAGTATGTTCAGATGGATAAAGGAGGAGGATTGTCCTTGTAGCCGAAGCATGCGCTCCATCCGGCTATCGCAGAGGACGCACCTCCAATGATTGGGAGCTTGCAGTTACATCCTTGTGTTTTTTGCAACCGGGGTTATCCATATTTTGATATCGTGGTTGCTTCGTGTAGGCACATTTATCATATTTTTTGTGCCTCAGTGCTTGCCAAAGTGGACAACAGGTGCAACCGGTGTGGAGAGATATTTCATCCACAATGGTGGCAGAGTTTTGGCTTTCGATCTCCATACCCAGAATCAGAAGACAAGACCAATCGATTGCAATTACATCAGGAGCTTCAAGACCTCAAGCGATCTTTGAAGGAAAATGGCAGCCGTCACGTCATTTACTGTAAGTGTCCACCTCATTCTAGAAACCAGGGTGAGCTATGTTTCTTTGATTGGTACGATTTTGAACTCAACAAGGAACTTGTAGATAAAAACACTTTGGGACTCATGCTCTAATCCCCATTGCGCCAAATTCCTTGTGCATGCCCTCCTCTGTTAGTGGTTCGTAGGGAGTGCCGCAGTTCTGTTCACATGCTAAATTGCTCCTTCTTGCTTATGACAGTCATTACTGGTGCATATAGAAGGCTTAGCATTGACCTCAGAGCTCTGGTGCTAAAGCAACGAAGATGGTGCTCATTTCTTCTTACATGTCCTTAGTACTACTAAGGGCTCCTTGTTACTTGCAGATTCAGTGCTTACATGTCCTTGAGTCACTTGGCATTGCTTTATTCTTTGCTTTCTGCTTTACAGATGGTTATTGCTTACTCGTCAGTTGATAGTGCTTTATTCTTTGCTTTGTACTTTACAAGTGGTTATTGTTTACTCATCAGTTGCTTAGTCTCTTGGCACTCCTTGGTTACTTAATAGTTGGTTAGTGGATTGGCCCAAAGTGCTTCAAGCACTGACCACTGGTGAGGTCGTTTGGCACTGCTTAGATTGTGGCAGACTGCTTAACAATTCCTTAGTGCTTTACAATCAAATGCTAGTGTAAGGAAGAATTGCTGTAGTCCCTAGGCATTGCTTCTCTTGTGGTTTTTATTTATCTCCTATGATGGAAAACATGCAGGGTCTCAGTCATGTTTGAAGCACTCTGATCGGGGGTCCTCTAGATCCATTCCAGCAAGTTTTTGACCTGTGAATGAAGGACCACGCGCAACTGCGACAAGAGTGTGCAGGCTGTCATCTCTTGCTAGTTCCACTCCTTCGGAAGAACCTCATACCACTGATGTAGGCTTTGAAATTTCAAATTCTCCGGGTCAAGAGGTACCTTCTCCTGTTAAAAATCATGAAGTGGAGGTTCGTGCAATGGTCAATGAAGATGTCGAACGGACTCCAGGTACATGCATGAATTTCAAGAAGGCTTACAATATAGGTGTTCATGGTTAATGCTAGAACAAAATTCCACTTCAAAACAAAACAACACTGATGTTCATGGAATCATTTATTGTTTGTGATTTTGACAGAAAGGGTGGTGGAGGCAGCATACGAACTACAGGGTATGGTTGCTATAAAAATCATTGACTCATGTGATTATTGGAGTACTCTTGCGCAGCATTTCCAGAATTGGGTGCAATGCTCGTGTAGCACTTGTATGATTGATTTTTCTTGGATTGTTGTCATTGTGCAAAGGATTCCACCCTCGCTAGTGCGTCCAAACTGTCCATCAATCCTAAGCTAAAGTCTGCATTGTTGAAGAGAGCAGCACATTTTCCAGCAGATGATGGAAATGGGAGAGGTAGCTCTAAATACTTTAGGAGAAAAGAGTGAGCACATAGGGTTGAATATTGAATCAGACACCGAAGAGAGACCACAGAGTAGGGCTGAGACCTTGGCGACTGAAAAGGATAAGGGAAAAGCAAAACATCCTAAAAGAAAGGCACGTGATCCACCTCCCTTCTGCGTCTGCAGGCAGAGTTTCTACTCGAGCTGAGGCAAAAGGGAGGTGATATTTGTATAACTCATGCTCTTAGGCCTGGAAGTTCCCATGGACTCTGTAAACTGGCCTTTCTTTATGAGCACTGAATGTGTTACGGTACTTTGTGTATCAAGTCTTGAAAAAAATTTGGCATTTGTTGAAGGGTTCGACGTGGGAAGCACGTTAATGAGTAGAGAAGCTGCCATATCATAGGTGCACACGGCAAGAATTGCTGAATGCTGGGGATTGAGGTATATGAATCCACAGCGTTCATTAAAGAACTGCCACCAGAAAATGGATGATATACTACAAAACGAGGTAAGACATTCACTTTCAACTAGAATTAGAAGTTTGTAGGGTTCAAGCTGTTTTAATTTTAGGTGGATTGAATTTGTCCTGCACCAGTTTTGGGTATTCTACCTTTTGGAGAGAATTTAGGGTGTGCAAAAACACTACCATTGTGCTCATAGGATGTGGGTTTAGTTTTGTCACTTTTTTAAGGAAGATTTAGTGACTCAAATTCATTCACTGAGGACCTAGTTTTATGGTAATATAAAGTGGCTATGTTCACAAACAAAAGCAGGTTCATCAGCACTTACAGTGCAAATTCTGAGTGCAGCGTACTTATTGCGAAGTGTGTGAGGCGCGTGTGAACTTTATAGGAAAAATTAGAATGTCAAATCCCATCCCTAAGCCGACCAATGGCAATTGGACTGAACACATTTTAGAATGATGTTAAATTTGAATAGCATTTTGAAAAGATAGAAAACCAGATCTCTTTGGACCAGCTGGTTCATCTGTAAGTGGCGGCTTAGACTGCCTTATTGAAGCATAGTTTCTGGGTTATTCTTGCTTGTTCTGGATTGCCATTTTTTGTTCAATTCGAGCTGTAGCGTTTGAGGTTGAGAATGGCACGTTCCAAGGTGACCAGTCGCAGGCGGCGATGGAGGCAATGGAAGCGTGAGGAAAGCCACGCGACGAAAGCCAGCGCGACGGTGGCGATGAAGGAAAAGGGAGTGGCACTTCAAATTCATTTTGCAAAACAGTGAAGAAGTCCACATTCAGGCAACTGGTTTGTTCCGAGTCCTGTCGTGGTTGATGCGTACATTGATTGAGTTGTTATATTTGTGAAAGACTTGTAATTTGTGGGTGCGCGAGTTGTATTTGCGTGCGATTTCAGTTTGAGTGTAATTAGTTAGTTTGCGTGCGATTTGAGTTTGTGTGACTGTAGTAGTTAATTTGAATTCGCAGATGCCTTTGGAGTCACTGCTGATCAAATTTCTGCGTGAACATATGCACGAGTTAGGCAAGCGCGATCACCTTGGAATCGGGGGAGCTGGGGCTTAACTATGACGTCACAGTTACTGTGAATGTAAATGGACCAGACGCGTTGGAAATAGTAAAATTTGGTCGTGGATGGCATGATTTTGTCTTGGCCCATGGCCTTGTCAAGGGCGACCGTATTACCTTCACTCTCATTAGTACGAACACATCTTGGGTTACTATTGATCGGTTTGGGCGGAGCACATGAAGAGGGCACTTCAGTTTTAGGAGTCTGATCTTGTGTTATGGGTGGCCATTTTGGGTTTGGGCCAGACAGAGCTTTTGAGGAGGGCAGTTCAGTTTTAGCAAACTCTGATCTTGTGCTACACGATGTATCAATTTTAGATTTAAGCTAACTTTGTTTCATGACATTTGTTTTAGAGTAAGAGTAGTTGGGTGAGCATTCTACAAAACCCTTAGAACATACGAGGCTACCCCTGAATACGGCACTTGTACAATTCCAATTTTGAAATGCAGCGTTGATTTCTATAAGCCGCTATTGTCTATGCATTATGAATTTGGGTTATGGCTGATTTTCAGTTGAATCTTGAAGGCCCGTATCATACACATTTGTATATGCCATTGTAGAACACATGAGGCTACCTTGAATCCCGCACTCGTACAATGACAATTTTGAAATGCTGTGCTGCTATTGTCTATGCCTTTCTGAATTTGGAGTATAGCTGATTTTCAATTCAATTTTAAAGGCCCGTATCATGCACATTTGTATATGCCATCGTGAAACATTGAGAGATTGAAAGACAACATCTATTTACATACCACTGATGCAGGCAAAGTGAAGCTACCAACTCTGAAACTGCACCCCAATTTACATTGCATTTCTCAAGCAACCAACAAAATAAAGGTTCACATGCCATTCAAAAGTAGTCCAAAAATACTCATTTACATGCCACATTTAGAACCTATGAGCCTTGAAACTCTCAAGGCTAAGAGTTGACATGCCATTCTAAACCAACTAGGAAATGAAAGAGAATCAGTGGCATTCAAAATCACAAGTCTTTCATTCATATTTACAGCTTGTTTACACACTTGAGAGTGAGCACCCTTGTATTCAAAAAGCTATGTAGAAATCCTAGCCGCATTCACCATTCATGATGATGCTGCTACACGACTCCTCATGTTCACTACGACACAGTCAAAGCAATTAAACATTTAGTAAATAATTGCTTGAATACACAAGCACAAGAACCTCATCTAATTGCTTTGAATACACAAGCACAAGAACGTCATCTAATTCTTGAATACACAAGCACAAGAACCTCAGATAAGAAAAATGTAATACTCACTTGCAAGAATGCAACAACATTGTCAAATCTTGACAGAGACTCACTTGGTGATTGCTCCGGTAGACACTGTGAAAACCACATCTGCCTGAAGTTGCACGAAATTCACAACCGAATCCTCCTAACACACAGTCCGCATTCAGTCCACGTTCAGAGAATTTCCAAATCAGCCTTCGATGTAGGAAGCGAAGGCACTGTAAAGAAGTGCTAAATAAGCCTTGAACATACCGGGAAAGAGAAGAAATTGCCAAGCAAATACAACAAATCAAATGAGTTCATAACTACACCCTGATGCTATTACTGAACGCACCTGTGGATTTATAAGAACTGGTTTGCTGTCGTTGGTATTGCGATTTCATGTCAATCCAAAAAGCAACGGTGACACAACATTTGCACACTAAATCTGATAGTTTCTTCCTAAAAACCTCTAGTCTCGGCATAAAAAGTCTAAAAGGGAAGCCATTATAGAGTCTAAGATGGGCACCGTAACTCATAACTACCAAAAACCCCCTTCACAGAATGGGCTGTAGGAGGTATGCAAAAATCTGAGAGGAGAACCGTATGGCAATGTACATATGCAAATGGCCCTGTCATCTCTTAGGATATAACTTCTACTATGACTTTGGTATTGTTCGTACCAGTAGCCTTGAATTAGCAACTCACCAGGCACAAATGAATTTCCAAAGTCATCCGTGAAAGATGACTCATTTACATGCTCACCCTTAGTCACTAGCATAAGCCAAAATGACTCGTCATTCTCGCAGTCAGCCCTCACCGCAATATTGAAGCCTACTCTTACCGTGTCTCGTGGAAAGTCTGGCCCCTCCTCAGCTTTACACTTGTCATCTTCTTCTTAAGCCATAAGCCGGGCAGTCCAGCTGGACTTAGGACATATCCTGCTAAGGGTCCAATCAGGCACATGGGACTTTTGGTAACAAGTAAAAGCAGAATTAGGATCAACACATGCAACACAAAAACATGTTAATTGACCAAATTGAATCAAAGTCGGGTCCTTGCACGACAAGGACTTGCAGGAATGATTACCCCTACTGCTAGGGATTGTCTCGGCCTCCCATTTGTCCACTCTCTGTATGTCACCTTGTTTTATCTGCCAAAAAAACTTCGTGATTCTTCTACGTTCACCCACGCGCCCTGCATAAAACTTGTTGCTCTCCTCCTGCAAAAAACGAACAACTTGCGATGCATTTTGGAGCTGTCTCCCATTTGGTTTGATTTGTTCCTTATACAGCTCCCGTTTCAAGAGTGCACCTGCTCCGTCTACCTCTCCCTTACCATGTCCGGAAGCAAAGTAATCCAGCACATTTGGCAACCTCCAGGTAAGGTACGACTTACTGTCAAACTTGGGAATCTACTAATAAAGTACCACGCTCGAGCTGACTTGAATTGCCCACTGCAACCATCACTCCAAACAACATGATTAGTTGGCTCAAAGCCATCTTGTGTCAGATACTCCCAGTGCAACATAAACGCATGCTGGACATACAAAGAATCATGTTGTTTGTCATCTGAAACGTAATAGTGAACTTCTTTCAGCAGATAAGGCTCATCACTATCTAAGGCCCAATCAGGGTTCCTTCGAAAGGTAATGTGGACCAGGATAGAAACTTGTTCAGTGCGCCAATGCATGGACTGAATTTCATTTTGAATCTTCATGGAATAGTTTTCAGAGAAATCTACACAAGAAATCAGAGTACCATCAGGAACAGAAGAGAACATCTCTTTGAATTGCAAGTCTTGCCAAGAGGCTAGAAAGTTATGAACAATAAATTGAGACAATTTAGGTTTCAAATACTCAATGAGGTCGGCTGGCTTTGTCTCACAATAAATCATTTTGATGGCCTTTTTGGGCTTGCCATCCTCCCCCACACCAATGGTTTCATATCCAGTACGTTTCCACTTCACCAGTTTATTGGAGGAAAGTTCAAAGGGGCAAATTCGGAGGTTTTGAACCCCACAATTGAAGCACTCACCAAGAAGACAATCCTGCTTGTACCATATGACAAATTCACCTTTCTCGCAAAGGACTGAACTCCACAAATGAGTTAGTCGTTCATACATTTTGTTATGAGCATCACATTCAGATTGAATAATTTCAGAATCATCCGCAACAACACAAACAATGCAAGCGCACATGCACTCTTTGTGTACACCCTGCAAATCACGCCGCATATTGTTTAAGGCATCACAGACATCTGAAAAATCTTGATGGTACGTGCAACAGCATGTATTCCATGCTGCCAATCTCTTTACCCACCACAACTTCTATCCCTCAAATGTCCTCAAACCACATGGCACTTCGGGAAATTTTTGTTTGAATGCTGTGAAAAACTCCAACTGCCACCACAGCACATGTTAGAGCTACGGTGCTTACCAAAAAGTAACAAGGACCACGAAGACACAAGTGCTTACATGAAACCACTAAGCATATACTCTAACACTTCGTTGCTTGGTGACAATCACTAAGGATCAGGAAGGTATGGTTGCTTATTCAAAAGCAAAAAGGAACACAAAGGGCACCCTAACACTGCAAAACTGCTTACCCAAATAGCTGTGTTGCTTAGCGGAAAGCACTAAGGGCCAAAAAGATTTGGTTGCTTACTCAAAATCAAAAAAGGACCACAAAGGACCCCAACACTGCTAAACTGCTTACAAAAGCGTAAGTCAAGACCGGCAAGGGCACAATAAGTATTTAGTCATTACCTCCTTACATCTTCAAAATGCCAAGCACCTGAAGGAACCAAAGAACTACCAAATGCTAAGGTGCTTATGGCAAAAGACCAAAAAGGACCAACAAAAGAATCCAGATGAGGTCCAATGAAGAAGAACCAAATGAATCCAAGGAAGACATTGCTAAGTTAATCAGAAATGGCCCTTGCTTACATTCCTTTGTTGAAGGGACAAGGTAGCACAAACAAAGGATAAGCAACCTTAATGTGGTCTCGGTACTGCTTTACACCCTCCCGAGCAGCATTGGCCTTCACATTTGAAGTTCTAAATGTTATGAACAGAACTCACCACCCTTCCCAAAGGACTAATTAAGGACCGATACCAGAACTGAAACTAAGTCCTAAATGAACCAATCAACAAAACTTGGAATCCCAGATTTTTTGCAGTGAACATGTTATAACTCCACAAATCCAATGCACTGCTCAGATTGCTGTCAAGTAAACTGCTGAATTGAAGGTACAGACTTACGTACTTGAGATTGTTGTAGATAGTGAGTTGCATGTTCAATGTATTGCTTTGGACCGATCCATTTTCTCACGATGTCCTTCCGATTTGGAGAAACAGTGGTCTCGGCATCCCACCACTCGGTAATCATCTTTCTTGTTGCAATTGGCAGAGCATCTGAGCGGACTCTTCTGTCATCTTGGATCCAAAATGCATCTTCCTGTGTGTCTAGAAGAATTCTCCTTGCAAGTGCCTTCTTAATATTCCTTCAATCCACTCCAAGTAACCCTGCCACAGCCCTTCCACTCCCAATTCCTGGTGCAACAGCAAATGTAGTTACAATATTCTTTACCATTACAGTTTTGCCTTTCCGCAACCCAACCAAGTGAGTCTGCATTCCTAGCTTCAGGCTACCGAGAATCTCGTGTCTCACTTTTACCTTGGCAAGGTCCCTCAAAAATGGGGGTACCATCTGCCTGAGCACGGGTTGGCCTAAAATCTTCATGATCGTGAGGTGTTGAACCTTAGTGTCATGATTCCTCATCTTCTTAGCTGAAAACAAGCTAATCTCTCGCGCGAGAGTGGCGCTAGTCCTATTAGCTTGTTTTTTACCCGCAATTGTGAACTTCGGGTCCTGACCTGTATTTCTTACTACTCGTGATTCTTGTACACTCAGTAGCTCAGCTATCCGCGCACTGCATCTGCGAGTTCTCTCTCGACCACTAGCTTTCCGCTTCTCAGAAAGCCAGGTACCATAATCGGCGCCTGCTATAGGGAAAGATGCGCAGTCTACAGCATTGGCAATCAAAAAGTCTCTAGATGACCCAGACATTCTGATGTATACAACGATCAGTCAAATGAAAGCTAAACCCTAAACCCGTATAGGTAGACAGCATACAGGTAGACCGATCCAATCAAACTCATCTTCTAAACACCCTAAACTGCACCTTAATGCTGTAAAGAAGTGACAAGGTGAGAGAGAAGATTCAGATAATTGGTTTCTTGCTACTTTTGTGCTTCTCTTTCAACTCAAAATCTCCACTTCTGGGAGGGGATTTACGATCACGAGAGTAAGAAACTGACATTGTTTTCATCCAACGACACTTACGAGTTGTTACACTACAATGAAGCGGAAAGACATGCGGTTTAAGAAGAACTTGATCTAAAACCCTATTATGTAATTCACTCAAACGAGCAGCTTTCTTCACGGCTTTGGAATCACCACTGAAGTCAGGCTGCGAATCACTTGCCGATGATAGACCACGAGGGCTCTCTGGTGGTGTTACGTACACTTCCTCACAGTCGTCTTTGTCCAGATCAATTCGCTTCAAGAAATTCAAGACCGCTTTGCTCACTCGTTGCCAATCCACAGCAGCACGCTTGGAACCAGAGCCAGCATTCACAATGGGCGCACCACTTGTTTTCATGGTATCCTGCTACCAAACTCACAAAACAAGGTCGTCCAGACGCACACCGTGAATGTCACCCTTAAATCCTAGAAGCGTGAGCCTTACGAGCCAATGAAAATGAATGTTCAACTTAGAAAAAGTTGCAGCACCAGCCAAACCGATCACGCCAACAATCGACAGGGCTGCAAGCGGCAACGTTCAGCAAGCTGTACACGGGAACAATTTCGAAACCCTACACTCAACGGGGTGCGTGAAAATCTAAACAGAACACTAATTGCTCCATAGATGCTTGACGGCAACATGCGCAATGACGGTTTAGATTCGTAATTGGAATCAGAAACTGTGATCCTACAGACTGACGTACGGCTGTAAATCTGCAGCATTCATCCAACTTGAAGGTTATTCATTCTTTACATTCATCCGTTTATATTAGGAACTTAGCACCAAAAGGACCTGTTACATGGGGTTTTTACCCCTTATTCCATTTCAATACATTCTAAAACATAACCATTTTTTGGTCCAAATTCAATCTACAACATTCAAATGTGAAAGTCAATTCTTTTTGCGAAAATACAAAAATGCCATACTTGTAATTAGATATTTCCACCCAAATAAGGAGTTGTTACGTCCAAGTTGGCTCCTATTAGCATGCTTTCACCCATATGATAAAAACCCAAGGACTGAATCACCAAAGACTGAGGCCTATTTGTCTCCCGGCGGTGGAAAAAAAACTTCATTCAACTCAACTTCAACCATCCATAACTTTTGACTCACAACTTGGAATCAAGAGTTCTTTATGTCATTGAAAAGATCTACAAACATTCTATCTATGATAAGAGTTTGAGATCAAATGAACATCAAATGAGAGACAGATGGCCAAAAGACTGAGGCCCTCTGTTACAAAAATGTGAAAAAACATAAATATTCAATAAAGGAGGAAATTTTGACATTCTTCCTCAAAGATTTGAAACTAAGAGATGAAGAGAAGGACATACAGGCACCACCTCCCCTACTCTAATGATCCCTTGCTACAAACTACAATGAGAAGATAATATAAGAGATGGGAGAAGGAAGCCTATGGCCTTCCTTCTCCCTCTATGTAACTACAAGCTACCAATGGAGGTAAACACGATGATACTAAGATCATAACATGAGAGAATAGATGAAATAATAGATAGAATAATAGATGTGAGAAGCTTGGAAACAAGCTCTTTAATAGCAACAATTGAGGCCGCCGAAAGGGCGGCTAAACCTAACCCTAAGGCTCAAAAGCCCTAACCGCCTCCGTAGATGAATGCCGCTTCAATGGAACTCCAACCGCCATGAATGAATGACGCTCTCCTTGAGCTCCACTTCCATAGAACGCTCCAAACGAAGAGCAACTCCGTCGCCATCACGAAAGAATGCAACTGAAAACACAATCACAAAGTTAAAAGAACAAACCAAAGAAATCAAATTGCAAAATACAATTATAAAAATCAAATGACAATTGCGTGGAAACCAAAGGTAAATTACTCAACTACAATTCAAGCAACTAATCCTACTCCTAATTGTGGTCACTAGGGGGAATCTTTCCTCCACTAGGGAGAATCTTTCCTCTACTAGGGGAAATCTTTCGTCCTCTAGTCTTGCCACATCAACATTGTGCTCACTAGGGGGAATCTTTTCCTCCTCTAGTCCCTCACATGAACTTTCATCTAAAACTTGAAATTGAAATAAAGTAACTTATCATTGGTCCCACGACAATTAACATTTAAAGATTATTTTTGTCCTTACAATCGAATTTACCTTAATAAAGTCCAATTAACATTAAGGTTGCATCATTTAATTATAAAAGAACCTTAAAACAACAAAGAAAAACAATAACAAGAAGTGAACGCTTTCAAGCGCTCACAGGGGATGATCCGATTAGGTGATACAAAAATGAGATGTTTTATAGAGTGAAAATAACTTCAAAAATTGGAAACTTCTACACCAAGTGTCCAAATGCTACAAAACGAAGATCGAAGGGTCCCGTGGCAGCAAGGGGTTTCCAATGGTATTTTGTACGGGGATGGGAGATGCTCTGATTGGGAGATACTAAAATGAGTTGTTTAATGGAATGAAAATAACTTCAAAAATAAAAACTTCCACATAGAGTGTCCATACACCGCGAATTAGAGACAGAAGGGTCTGTGGCAGCAAGGGGTTTCCAACGGTACCTTGTATGGCCATGGGACATGCTGTGATCAGGAGATGCCAAAGTGAGATGTTTAATGGAATGAAAATTACTTCAAAAATTGGAAACTTCCTCATGGAGTGTCTAAACGCCGCAAAATAAAGACGGATGAGTCCGTGGCAGGAAGTCGTTTCCAACAGAACCTTGTATGATCATGGGGGATGATCTGATCAAGAGATACAAAAATGAGATGTTTCATGGAATGAAAATAACTTCAAAAATTGGAAACTTCCACATAGAGTGTCATTACGCCGCGAAATAAAGACGAAAGGGTCCGTGGCATTAAGGGGTTTCCAAAGGTACCTTCTACAGCCATGGAGGATGATCCGATTAGGAGATACAAAAATGAGATGTTTAATGGAATGAAAATATCTTACAAAGTTGGACACTTCCACACGGAGTGTCTAAACATCGCGAAACGAAGACGAAAGGGTGTGTGGCAGCAAGCAGTTTCAAATGGTATCTTGGACAGCGATGGGGGATGCTTTGTTTATGAGATACAAAAATGAGATGTTACATGGAGTGAAAATAACTTCAAAAATAAAAGCCTCCACACGGATTGTCCAAACGCCGCGAATCGAAGACGGCTGGGTCCGTGGCAGCAAGGGGTTTCTTATGGTACCTTGTACGGCCATCGGACATGCTCTAATCAAGAGATCCAAAAAAGAGATGTTAATGGAATGAAAATAACTTCAAAAATTGGAAACTTCCACATGGAGTTTCCGAACGCCGCGAAACAAAGACAGAAGGGTCCGTGGCAGGAAGGGGTTTCCAACGGTATCTTTCTCAGCCCTAGCGGATGCTTTGATGGGGAGATCCAAAAAAGAGATGTTTTATGGAATGAAAATAACGTCAAAAATTGGAAACTTCCATATGGATGCCATATTTAACTACTTCTGGACTTTCAATAGTCCAGAATTAATAAGGTGGTGAAATCCCCCGATGTTATACGAAATACTAATTTGAAGATGTCCCTTAATAGGAATGTGCTTGAAAATACGTATTGAAATGAGACACTGCTTCACGGGCTTGGAAATGAAAGGAATCATACAATTATTGTTCCATAGTGTAAAGGTGGTCGACAGATCACCAATCCAATCATGTCATCTCTAGAACAAAGATTTCTTTATCCCCGAGACGGCAAAATGATCTACAGTCTCCTGCAAAGACCGACCGTTGGGAAACCAACACTCGAACATTGGCCACCTCTCGTGAGACATAATGGCATCTGTGTTACCCACGAAAACATCGAGGACTGTTACACCTACGTAGCCCTCACCAAGCATTTCATCTTGAAAATGATCCTCCGGCCTCAAACAAATTATGCGACCTGAAGAGAGGAAGACTCCTTCCAAGTCCTTCCGATGCACTTCAAGTCCAAACCATGCACCCTGATGAATATACGGACATGGATCCATCGAGGGATCTCCCGACGCTCTTACAACGTCCGCAGCTCTCCACAACACCAAATTCTCTTGAACATCCTTCAATGTTCTCATGCCCCTCTGACATGGGTAGAATCTTAAGCTGTCAAATTCCAATTTTATCGAATGAGGCCGCACCAAAATGTACATCCAGGGCTCCACAAGTATGGGCACACCGAGCCATTGACCCTGGGGCGAACCTCCTTCACGATTCCTGATCTCACTTCACCAAACCGAGGAACAAACAATTTAACCCAATCGTCATTGCCAAATGGTATAGATTCAACGCCTGAATCCTGAGATTCACGTCCCATATCTGTCGTTCCTACATACGGAATAATCGCATCGGGACTAGACCCACAGAATGAATGCATTGTGACACAATTTCTGTAGAATCCCTCGCACCAGTCGACAATGATCAGCAAGCCTGCAAATAATATGAACATATCATTCAGACAGGGGACATGAAGACCCCCATATCCATGATCTCGCCGTCGGATTCCCAGATCAAGAGACATTTTTATGACCAGATATGCGAAGACAATCCTGTTGGCTAGTCATGGTGACAACATACTGAACAGAAATATTATCGGGAGATCTCACGATCATATGAGTAGGTCATGCCATTAAGCGCATCCTAAAATGGCAGCCACCTACATCCTAAGTTCATCTGCGAATGTATCGCCCTACATTCTATCGATACATTCAAGGGTACTATATCCAATGCATTACGGACTAACTCGCGAGATTTCACAGTCGCCTACTAAAGGATTGGTCTTCATCGCGGGATCCCACGACATTCCTGTCGTGTAGTCATATGAAAGTGGGATCGTGGGATCTCCCGATGTAGGGTTGCAAGGGACACAACAAATGCACGGAGAAGCGAGTTTCATTATTTGGCTAGGTGGTGTCTCCATCTGTGGGGCTGATTGGCGATTGCTCTGTTTTTATCTTGTGGTTATTGTGGCATTTTCGTCTGGAGAGTAACGGTGCCTTATTCTTCAGAATATTAATTTCAAGAGTGTTAGTCGAAATACTCTATACTGCCCACCAAGCCATGTACAATCAATCGTGAGATCCCACGATAAAGCGCCTGCAGCATCTTCCATACAGCGATCGTGAGATCTCCTGACACAGACATCTAATAGTAAATAGAAATGGATATAGTAAGATCTTACGATGCTCGTTTG
>CAXARX010000032.1:0-34113 GCA_963971425.1 Bryoerythrophyllum caledonicum | reverse complement strand
TACATGAAAACTGGTTTATTTGGGGTCAGAATGCCACAAACAAAACCAAATCCTCTCTTACTCAAGCTTGACAAGTGGGCAATCCGCTGCTGGTTAGCCCGCGACCCCCAACTACAAATCAAAGATCTGCAAGCCATGCTTGCACAGGCATTCCTTCTGGACGTCTCTGAGTCTACAGTATACCGCGCCGTAAGAGACATGTGATTCTCCCACAAAATTGCAGGCATTTCCCCAAATAGACGTAACTCCAAGGAAGTGATTGCTATTTGAGCCAATACACCAAAATTTTCCTGTATCTTCATTCAATGGGAAATACTGATAAAATTTATTACATAGACAAATTATCTTTCTCTTTGGCCATGAGATACAACAAAGGATGGTTCCCTGTAAATAGAAAAGACGGAGTAATTAAAAAAAGACAGTAAGAAGCCAGGGATACTCAATGGTTGCTCTCCTCAGCCAATTGGGGCTAGACCTCTATCCAATGATTCTAGGGTCACACAATAGCTAATAATTTATAGGCTTTCTTAAAATTACAATTGAATACATCAGCAAAAACATGAGATATGTTAATGCAATAATTGTTTTGGATAATGCAAGTGTCCACAAGGTAGAGGAAATTAAGGATCTTCTTGATTGGATTTATCCAGCCACGTGGAAGCCATCAGACCGCATACCCAATAAGAAAGTCAGATTGCTATTCTTACCCCAATACTCACCCTTTCTGAACCCAATTGAAGAAGTATTTGGCTGGATTAAGCACCATGTCATAAGGCATAGACCTAATTATGCAGAGAAGTTATTTGATTTGTTGCAGATTGTAACACGCAATCTTCAACCTAATATGACCCAAAAATTCTACTACCCATGCCAACTCATTTCTGAAAGTCTCTCTTGCGTCCAAACCAATCAAATAGAATTACATTAAATTAGTTTGGCATATGCATCACTTTATGTTCTAATTATGCTTTAAAGTATTTCAAAAATCATTGTTTTTTTAATTCTTTAAGGTATTAATTATGAAGTTAAAATTTAAAATATAAGAAATAAATGAGTTTATTTAGGTGATGGTGAAATGCATAAGCAAATTTCTTGGATGATTATCATATTATCCAATATAATGAGTTTAAGAAGCAAATTCAAATATGGTCTTCAGATAGTGGCTAGTGATCTTGATTGCAAGATAGAAAGGTATGAGATCAGAGTATCTATAAACAAATCTTCTGGGGGTTACAGGCAAAATCAGATGCCACAATACTGTCAGGGCTTTTTTGCATGGATGATATATCCCAAAAATACCCCCAAAAAAAAGACAATTGACCAATAGGTGTTTTTCTGACTCATAATCTGGTGGATAGGTCCCAGACTTCATCTCTTGTCTGATGTAGTCCAATGTGCCGGCGTATCCACTTGCTCCACCACGGCCCTATTTCAATAAATATTGGGTAACAAGGGCCAGAACAAGCATCATGTGGACTCAAGCATTTGTCAATCCATTAGCTAAGTTGCAGATATTGTTTTGATAATATTTTAATTTTTTAAGCCATCCAGAATCGCCCCAGTCTAGGAGATCACTGTTTGGTCTAATTGTTTCTGTGTGTGCCCATGATTTTGCAATGTCCCCCAGAATATTTCTTGTGTTTGACATGCTGCTCTGCTTGCGTCAAGCTCCACAATCTGCTTATTGAACATTGTGAGTAGGTAATTCTTTGCATGTGTTTTGTGCACCCATAGATTTCTTTCTAGGCTGTCTACTATATTCGGATTTGTTATTAATGTTGTATCTGCAACAATGAGCCCAATTACAACCTCAAAGTTAACCAAGACCAGCCAAGTGGTCTTCTCAATAGGGTTGACATGAATCTCGGTGGCTATACACATTGTCTTCTCTGCCCAAGACTCAACATCTTCTATAGGAATGGGTGGTACCATGTTATCAATGGGAGGTGCTGGAGCAGTATAGCTTTTGTTCAAGGCCATCAGTCTTGCAGTTTTGGAATACAGTACTTGGTTGGCGCACTTAACACTAGAATTTCCTATAGACCTTACTGGTAATAAAAGTATTTCTACAGGTACTTTTTGTGTAAGTTATAAATTTATCATTATACTAACCTTCTTCCGTTCCTTCTGACTGTGTTTCTGTTTTGGGCTTGATGACTTTTTTTGGCCTTGGGTGCTGTATCCAACACCTTGGGGGTCTCTACGCGGACATGGATAGTCTTCTTGCGTTTTGCTTCAGGTATTTGACTTGATTGTGATGCTTGGTCCAACTTATATCTACTTGCAATATATTGAATTAGATTTTCAATTATGGGCTGCATGTCTTTACTGACTTGCTTCAGGACATCTTCACATTTCTTCTTTTTGTCAGTTTTTGGCACTCTTCTCCTTCTCTGCTTCAAATAAAATTGTTATTTTCTTAATCTTTTCTTCAGCCTTGTTAATAATATCCTCAATCTGTACAGCAAGGGAATCCAATGTTATGATTATATTGGCCATTTTTCTAATCTTTCTGTTCTCCAATACCATACTATATATATATTTTAAAACCAAAAATATATGTAGAATTCTTATTCACAATTTAATAAATATTCTCATATCATATCTTTATTTTTCTTTACTTCAATGATTTTTTGCATTCAATATTCAATATGATCTAGTTCTGTAAATTTTGTTAATTTTGCCCAGAAATTTTGTTTAATTTAATTTTTGGTTATTTTGCATCCCAAATTTTGTAAATTACATATGATTTTCATTTGATTTGGTTGGTTGGGTGTTCTAAGCCCATTTATTGGCTATTAAATCTTAAAACATCGTATTTGATTGGTTAAATATATCTATTATGATTCATGATAATTTACTCAAGTGCATTAATATTCAGATTTTTTTCTTTATTCCCAAACAACAAAACTGGGACTTAGAGTTTTTTGTGTTGGGCGATGTTTAATACATTGGCCAATTCTTTTGTTGGTTAGAACTGGAAGAAAGGTGAATTAGTTTTACGTCTATTAAAACAATAAAACTCATTGGGGCTTTGGTATAAGGTTGGCCTATCAGAATATAGACTGTTACTTTGGTGTATGTAAAGACCGGTTAGCAGGGCTAGTGGTGACCAAAATATCTGATTTGCTACAGAATATAATAAATTTATTCAATTTTTTTAGGTCCAATGTATGTCTAATAATTTTTAAAAAAAAAAACAATTCTGAAATAAATGCATTACATGGTGATCTTTTTAGGCAGAATTCAACCCGATAAAAATGTATAATGGAGGGTGTTTGGCCAATTGTTATCTAACTAAGAATATGTTTAAATTGAATATAATTTGAGTGATCCAAATTCAGCATTTAATAATATATTCCAAAACCAGATTTTTAAATATAATCACATGGATAATAATATATACATAAATTCCAATGAAATATAGATACAAACATAAATGCAAAATTAGCAATCCATAATTTGAACAAGTGGTAATAATATTCACTCTGACCAAAAGATTGGCCAATAGAAATAAGTTTATTGAATACACTTATTAAAAAGAGAAAAAAAAGAGGATTAGGATCAGGTGTCTTTATTGGGTCTAAAAAATTTTGACACTATATTCCTCTTCTATAAGTCTGTTGCCTAAATGCTCAAATTTAGTATTATGAGACTCTGGAATTTGATTGGTTTGAAGATACCCAAAGCCTATGTATGATTGGGAACCAAAGCTTTCACATTGAGTCAATACTGATGAGTTAAATCTGACGCCATGCTCATCTTGACTATCATATCTGTTTTTTCTCTGTGATAAGAATTGTTTTCTGCTGCTTCCTTTTGTGAATCAGTCACAAGCGCCGCGTCCTCTTGAACTGGTGTCTGCATACCAGTAGTATATTTGGGTATATTCTCTTTAGTTTGTTTTTTAATGACTTGGGATGATGTTTCTTGGCACGCCATAGATGTGTTTCCAAGTCCTTCATCTGAGTCTTTGGCTTTCTTTAATTTGGCATACTCAGGTTCAGATACTTCTCTATATGATTGTCTAATCACATTGCCATTTTTGTGAAAGAAACGGGCCGCCTCTTGTGGGATGGTCCCCCCATTAACCACACTGGATATATTCATAAATCTTTCTTTGACAAAATTCTGTGAAATAAAAAGCTTCCTTTTTTGAAAGGTATCTTTGAGTGCCGCAATTGATTTTGGATTGCTTGTCCAATCAAATACACAATGTTATATAATATTACATCACCAAGATGGATATGAGATAATCTGAGTAGTAATGTATGGAATTGTATCCTATGAGCTGCACACATTTTCTGTAAACTCATCAACATGTTTGGCCAAATGAGAGATGAGAACCAGAGAATTCCCTGTTTGGTTTTTAATGTTAACCAATCATATTTGTCATATGTTGCGTGAGGCCATATTCAGTGGAGTCATCTTCTGAAAAGCCATAGCAAATTAAACCATTTGCGGTGAATGCAGCAAAGATTGAACCAAAGACACCTCCAGGAGTTCTAACAAGTTTTTTTAGAAGAATCTGAGGTTGCGGGAAGGGCCTTGTGGATCAGGCCGTGTACTTTGAAAATTGAGACAAATATGACTTTAGTATCTCCGCCAGGCATATTGTTGCATATATGCCAAGAAAAGTGCTCAAATTTGTGTCTGTTTGCATCTTCCGTGTTTGGGTTATAGTGAGTAGGTGTTACAATAGAGGCGGCACTAAAACTATTAGTTATCCAATTGTATGCAGTCTTATGAGAAACAAAGATGCCTTCTAGAGCAAGGCGTTGCCACGCTGCACAAGGTTTGAGCAGAGGCTCATTTCTCAACCATTCAATAAAAAAATCTATTCCTTTAATGAAAATTTTGGGCTTTCTATATACACTTTTTACTACTTTTTTCCTTCCCAGTTTGAAGATATGTTCTGTATATATTTGATGCTGTTTGAGGAGAAATATTGTAGAAACCCGCAATCTCTTTGTTGGAGTATTCAGTACCCCTTTTTAAAATAATGACACTAGTTATCTCAGGATCAATGACAGCACGCTTCCGCTTCTCTGGAGAAATAGAATCCTGACTGGGTTCAGGAATTGGGGAAAACATTGCTGTGTTGTTTGCTACATACCCATCTGAAGAAGGGGCTTGTGACAAACTGTTTTTATCAACAAAGCTATGGTCATTTGAATGAGGGTCTTTGGAATGGATATCCAAATGTTCACGTTCAACAGCTTCAATGGGTTGCATTAGTGGTGTTGTGATATTGTCACTTAGTGTATTTCCTTCTTTGTTACTGGACTCCGCGGCCACCTGCTTACTACTATCATCTGTGTAGTAACATACCCCTTCCTGTTGTTTGCAAGAATTCATCTCATTGGTCAAAACTTTAAGTAAAGTTGCAATATTATTGGATGACATTGCCTCAATTTCTGATGATTCATCCATAAATGTTTTCTGTTATATTTGATATAAATTAAAAAAAAACAATGTGTATCATAGATTTTACTGTGTAAATAGTATTTTTTTTAATTAGGCATGGATCCACTGTTCTCTTTTTGAGTTTGATATTTTTTTGACGCCCTTTTTGGGGTATGATATTCTTTTTGGTCATGTAGTTGAAATATGTTGATGAGTCTTGCATTTTGATCTTGATTTAATTGGTTAAAAGTTTACACAAGTATTTAGCAACAATACACAATTATCTGCTAACCCTACAAAAATACCTCCCGTCCTTACACAAAAAGTTGTATAATTGATTTAAATTGAATAAGACCAAATGAATCCAAGTGGACATTGATTTTGATATTGGAGTTAATCACTCCAAATTTGCACAAGTATCTACAAAATTTACACAACTATATGCAAAATTCACGCAAGTATACCCGAAATTTACACAAGTATCTACAAAATTTACACAATTATCTAGTAAATTTACACAGGTTTAGATTGGGCTTTTTCCAGAATGAATTTATCCAAAACATAGTAATATCATATTTACACAATTATCTATAAAATTTACACAGCTATCTACAAAATTTACACAAATGCATTTGTTATTTACACAAATTTTCTTTTTGTTTGAGGGTTACTATATAAATAATCTGTATTATTCCAATATATGGAAAATGGCTTTATAGAAATCATATTCTAAGGTTTCATATGTTTTTTTTGTTTATAATCATTATATTTGAGTTTTAATGTAGGTGAAGTAAAATCTTAAGAAGTAGGTTCCATTTGGACTTTTACTGGTTAAAGCTGATTTTTGTAACATATTCTTCTTTTTTTTATAGAAGGTGGGGGGCCCAAAGGGTCCCATCTGTAACCTATTCTTCCCACTGAAGTCTTTGTAGAAATTGGTTGTACTAAAACCACTATTGTAAATATTAATTATATTAACATCTACTTCTGGTTTGCCCTGTTTGTTTTATATTAAATTTTTAAGTTTTATGTATCAAGTATAATAGAAAGAAAAATGTACTAATTAATAAAATATCATCTTACAACTTTAAAATATTTAATTATGTGTATATTAGTTGATAGCTTTCAGGAAACAACCTGACATGAACCCAAATTTGCTCAACACCTTGAGTAGAACTCGGCCCACCTATGCCCAAGCAGTTGTTAACCAAACAGTGCCAAACCCAAAACTGGCTGTTGTCCCTCAAACCCAAGGACCCAAGTTGGCTGTTGGGCCTAGATCCCAAGTACCTAGGCTAGTTGCTGGGCAACAGGCCCAATCAGAACCACTCAAGAATTGTCATGCAAAGACATCTAAGTTAGCCGTTGGGCACCTGGCCCAATTAGATGGCATTGCTCAGACATCTAAGTTAGCCGTCGGGCAACAGGCCAATCAATCACACTCAAGAATGATCATGTGCAAGAAATCAAGCTAGTTGTTGGGACCCAGTCCCGAGTAGATGACCCTGTACTTGTGCCTCAGCTAGTTGTTGGGACCCAGTCCCAAGTAGATGACCCTGTACTTGTGCCTCAGCTAGCTGTTGGGACCCAATTCCGAGTAAATGACCCTGTACTTGTGCCCCAGCTAGCCGTCGGGACCCAGTCCCTCAAACTTAATACCCACTTCAATAGAGTGTGGTATTTAAACTGATTCACTCAATGAATGAATTTTTGACGTCAATAAACTTATGCAACTTAGTATATATTCTGCTTTATTTTCATTATATATACTGAGACAACCTTTACCCTTACAACCATCTATGCCGGCTAATTTGTCACCCTTGCCTAATTGGTCAGCCCAAGCCGCGTTGCCCTACCCACCTAGGGCCGCCAGGCCCCAACCTGACGGATATGCCAACCTTATCTTCAACCTCAACCCGTAGTGGAGAACTCTCTTTCCACTAGCTATCCCCGTGCTAGTTTTGTTATGGTGACCATGCTTGGCTTATCCAAAACTGTGGTCCCCACCCTGGGACTTCTATTGTCCCTTAGCCACTGGGATCCTGTTTATTGCTAGACTAGCTCCCGTACTTCTTTGGTCATTGCCAACCCACTTTGCCCCTTGGTCCTTTGGTTTAGGCCCAAGGCTGTCATGATTTATTCTTCATTACCAGGCATCAATAGACCTAAGAAAAACCGCTCGCAACGTGGTTGGACTCAAGCTAAACCTCTTTCCCAACAGGAGGATTTAACCATGGTAATTGATCGAAAATGGGTTGAAGCGGAAACAGTATTACCCCCCCCCCTCATACTTTCACAAAACATTATGGACCAGCTAATTTGGTCTGTTATGTAATCAAGGTTGTAGGTTCATCCCAAACTCTTACTCGAATCCTCCCCCCCCCATCGAATATCAACTCGATTTTCCAATTTCAGATCGATCTCTCAATTTGATTTCAAATTCGAATTTGCCCCTCTCAACTCAGCCAAAATTAGTCATTCATGGATGGATGACACCATCAGTAGTTACTCTGAATTCCATCCCAGAATTAGTATTAGTTTTTGAAAATGGTTTTCTAAGAATCACTTTTCAAGTATTCAAATTTCAATAAAGATCAAGTAGTTCAATACTATATTTTAATATTATGGTCATTGATATTGATCCCTGGGCTGTCGAAGGCTTTATGGTTGGTCTCCTTAAGGTTGGTATTGCCGTAGTGGATTTTCTGATCCCTGATGAAGCAATTCAGGAGGTTCCATTAGCTTATTTTCCTTAAAATTGCATTTAAAATGCATGCAATTCACTACATCCTACTTCTTTTCCACTTGATTTTCTTAATGATTTGCTTGATAAATCGCATCTCTTCCATTCCTTTCTTCTACCTTGGTCCTGTCTATTATTTTCTTGTTCAAATGGTTTTTTTAACTTCATTGTGGACTTTCTTTCCTCACGATTTGAATTTGACAGCTGGCTTAGAGGTTTTGGATCTCACATTACTTGAAAGTCTCCTAAATTCGTCGCTCAGTATTTTCTTTGTTGGGTGTGGCAGTGGGAGGAACCCTCGCGGGTCTCCCTAGCGTTTCAGTTGTTGTAATTTTTTTTTGGGTCTTAGCATCACTCTCATGCTAATTTTGATTTACAATTTCATTAAATTTACATTGCCCGATTGCCCGATTGCCCTGCTCCAATCTCACCCATTCTGGGCCTCCAACGGCTTCCATGGTTTGGTTTCGCGCCGCCGTTACTTCCTCCCCTCCTTCTGAGTTTCTGCCCCTCCTTATCTCGGCTCTCTCCTTGCCTGTGGACTCCCCTCGAGATGCAAGCGCCTCGCGGGAACTAATTTCAACTGCTCTGGGATCTCTCCCCCCTTGGGCTCGCTCCTGGCTCCTAGAGATCTTGTCGGTTGACGTTCAATATTTTGATGATGTTGAAAAGATTGTGTTGCTCCTCCGCCCAGTTACTCCAAAAAAAATAGGTTTTCTTCATACTTATCATTTTTCTCTTTGCGACAGGGTTCAAACCCTCTTCATTTGTTCCTTTTGACATTTTTGGCAACAGCAAATGACCTCGATTTGCCTGAGGAAGCCAAGATGGAGATCTTGTTCTCCTCGGTTGATGACTCAGTTGTTTCCCTTTCTCCTTGGACAGCATCACACGCCTTGTTAGAGTCACTGATTAAACAATTGATGGAACTTACCAGCCCAACTGGCGCTGAGCTGATCCCCAAACGCTCGCCAACCTCCGGCTTAAACTTAGCTGCATTAATGGCTAAGGTTAATATCACTCCGTCTCGATTTCTCTCCATCTTGCCCCCTCCAAACCTAATGGTGAAGGATAAATCTCAGTTATTGGAAAACCCGTCGTCACCCACTCCTGTCACTTTGCTTGGGTTGGATCCTCCCTTGGTGGGAGCTTTGAATATCGTGGAAACTTCTCAAACCAGTGCAGCTACCCATGCATGTGCCATGTTATCTGTACCTGAGTCAACCGCTCCTATTGCCCCCAAAGACATAGCTCAACCCCCTACTGAACTTGAAACAGCGGTAGGCAAAGAGGGACTCTTGGTGGAGGTTCCTCTTGCGCCGGTGTCTTTCCCATTGTCCCCTACACAAGTATCACCCGATAGTTGTGTGGGGTTAAGTAAGTCCCCAATTATTGACCAAGATAACCCACTCTCTTCTTCCAATGCTAATGGCCTCGCGGTTCTTTCTCGCGGCTTGTATTCTTCACCAGAGTGTCTTCAAGCTTTCAAGTTTGACCCCCAAGACCCTCAGCTTACCCCAAAGATGCACCTGTTACTCAAGGAGATTGAGCGCGAGTCCGCGGAACGTCGTCTTCAGTTGGCTGTTATTTCAACGGTCCGGGTGCGCATCAGGCTCCCATACTTCCCCTTTGCACATCCGGGCGTCAGACTATCCTACTCCATTTCTGAATACAGATGGCTCCCCTGCGTCACCAATTCCCACAGACCGTGGCGAGGATCTCATGGCAAACGTAGCAGGCTTGACCCTCTTGCAGGCTGCGGCCCCTTGTATTGCTAACCTCGATGCTTCCAATAAAGCTCTATCCGGATACTTCTTATTTTTTGCCAGGATTCCCATTATGAACAAGGGCTTAGTGTCCATACAAGTGATGGTGGATACGGGTGCAACGGCGAATTTCATGAGTCTCCGCCTTGCAAATATGGTGGATGTACGCCTGACCCCAGGTCTTGTTGTACAAGGAGGCGCTTCTAATTCAATCCCTTCCTGGGATACCGATAAACCCATCTCCTTCATGGTTGAGGAAAATCTTTTTGCAGAGAGTTTCATTGTTGTTGAGGACCTTTTATATCCAATGATTGTGGGTATAGAATGGTGGAGGAAATATAATGTTCAATCAGATCTGGTGTCAAATACCCTTAGCTTATGCCCCCCAAGTGGCCCCCCAGTTAAAATTGCTTTAGGTGAGGCTTCAAAATTGAAGTCAGAACCTCTTCTTGTACAAGTAAAGGCAGCCCTTGCGCACTTGGATCTTAAAACCATTGATGACCTGTTACCACCGTGTTTGAAGGCCCTTGCTCCTGCTTTTGATGCTTGCAAGGCAGATAAGCTACCTGCCCATTCTGAGTTTGATTTTGACTTGAAGTTAACAGTTGGGTTGGTTTGTATCAAGTCCCCTATTTACCCTCTCACATTGGCAGAGGAGGATGCCTTGGAGAAATGGGTTGCAGAGTTATAACACAAAGGTTTCATTGTTAAGAAAACCTCCCCTGTTTGCTCGCCCCTACTATTTGTCCCCAAATCCAATGGAACTTTGCGCCTGTGTGTGGATTACAGCAATTTAAACAATGTTACTATCCCCGACCCCCATCCTACTCCCTTAGATCCTCAGATAGCTCGTTATGTTGAAGGAGCTCAGGTATTCTCAAAGTTAGACTGCTTAAATGCATTCAATCAGGTACGAGTTAAGGAGGGTCAGGAGTGGCTCACAGCTTTTTGCACTCGGAAAGGTATATATCAGTTTCAGGTCATGCCCTTTGGTTTAAAAAATGCCCCCGCAGTTTTCCAAAGGCTGATTGATGCCGCCCTTGGTGATTTGATTGGAGTCTGTTGCGTGGCTTATTTGGATGACATCCTTGTATTCTTGAAAGATGAGGCATCACATTCTATTCATCTTGCCCAGGTTGTCCAGCGCCTGATGGATGCTAATCTTATCATTAAGTATTCAAAGTGTGAGTTCTTTAAATCCTGAGTGACTTTCCTTGGAAATGTTATCTTTGAAGCCGGGCATATGATTGCTCCGGAAAAAGAAGCTGCCATCAGAGGGTGGTCCACCCCCACATCATTGACTCAGCTACAAAGCTTCATTGGTTTGTGTACATTCCTAAAGAAGTTCACCCCCCCCCCATTTATCAGAAGTTGCCACCCCATTATACGCAGCTTGTGCCAGGAAGGAATTTTTATGGACTAAGGATTGCGCAGAGGCTTTTGAAAGTGTCAAAGTTTTGTTCTTATCCTCCCCCATCTTGCAACATGCCAATCCTGACCGCCCCTTTATAGTTGCATGTGATGCTTCTAATTTCGCCATTGGTGCAGTGTTACTACAAGCTGATGATCAGGGACTGGAGCGCCCGGTTGCATACTTCTCCAGGAAAATGGATCTTCCTGAACTCAAGTACATGATTTACGACAAAGAGCTGCTTGCAGTCTTTGAAGCGGTTAAGTACTGGCGTCACCACCTCCAAGGTTGCCGCCATCAATTCACTGTCAGGACTGACCACCGTGATCTGACTTACTATCGTGCCCCTCGTCTGCTTACCGGCCAACAAGCTCGGTGGTTGGAGGTTCTGATGGACCACAACTTCAGATATGAGTTCATTAAGGGTTCAGAGAATCACCTCCCTGACACGTTAAGTCGTAACCCTGCTTTCATCCCAGATCAGAGGGAGGTAGATTTATTTCATACCCACACGGTGATTCCTGAAGAGAATGTTGTTTGGATGACAGGTCAAGATTGCCCCAGTGCGCTGTCACAATCCATAAACGCCCTCTCGCGCACCAATAATGAGTTCGCCCTGGAGGAGTTGACCCTTCATGACTGCATCCTTCTTGCCCAACCCTTATCCTTGGATTTTGACTCCCTTAAAAAGAAAGCAGCTGCAAACACCCAAGGTTTGGGCTTAGGTTTCCAATACGTCCAAAGTGTATTAATGCACCAAGGTAAGTGGTGGGTTCCCCCTGGTCTTCTTAGAGAGGAGGTCATCCGGGTTTCACCATGATTCACTAGCCGCAGTCACCCAGGAAAAGCCAAGACCTTGGACCTGATCCGCAGGCTATACAGTTGGGTGGGTATTAGTGGGGAAGTAGGAAGATTTGTGCACCAATGTTTGCCTTGTTGCCAATCAAAACCAAGCCGCCAGAAATCCCAGGTTCTTTTATCCCCTCCCCAAGCGCCAGAAGGCCCATGGACATCAATATCAGTGGATTTTGTAGTGGAACTCCCCCCTAGTCGAGGTTTTGATGCCATCATGGTAGTGGTAGATAGATTTACCAAGTTTGCCCATTACATTCCCTGTCATACCACCACCACATTAGTCCAGACAGCACAGTTGTTTATTGATCACATCTTTTCTATGCATGGAATACCACAAGAGATTATTAGCGACAGGGGACCTCAATTCATCTCCCACTTTTGGGACGCCTTTCTGAAGCTGACTGGCACTCGCCCTTGCCGCTCATCAGCATACCATCCCCAATCAGACGGTCAAACTGAGCGGGTGAACCAGACCATGGAAATCTTTCTGCGCTGTTATATTGATGCCAATCAGACAAACTGGGCTTTTAACTTGCCAATGGCCCAATTTTCATACAATAACGCAATCCATACTTCTACTGGGAAGTCCCCCTTTTTTGCAAATCATGGGTATAACCCGGCCTTTAACCTAGGCCCCCGGCCCGCAGCCCTTGTCCAAGCAGCTAATGATAAAGTTGCTGAGATGAAGGCTATTCATGCGGAGGTAAAAGAGAAGTTAGAGAACGCCACTGCTACATATAAGAGATTTGCCGATTGCCATCGTTGAGATATGCCCATATTTCAACCAGGTGATCTTGTTATGTGTAATGCCAAAGACTTGCATCTGAAACAGAAAACGCACAAGTTTGGTCCTAAAAGAGTTGGACCTTATCCTATTGTGCGTTTGGTAGGTTCCTCGGCGTATGAAGTAGATTTTCCCCCATTGGTCAAGTTTTCAAGAGTGAAGTACGCCGGACTGTTGACAGCTTATTTGGGACCCATGCCCTCAGTCACACAGCCACTAGAAATAGAGGGCGGTCAGGAATATGAGGTAGAGGCAATCATCAATTCCAGGCGTTCCCGCCGCCGTTTAGAGTATCTCATCAAATGGGTTGGGTTTGACGAAGCTGAGAATTGCTGGCTCCCAGCTAAAGAATGTACTCATTGCCCTGAGCTGATTGCTGGTTTTCACAGCCATTTCCCAAAGGCTCCAGGTCCTAATCAAGCACCCAAAGATGATCCCTCCCCCACTGAAAATGCTGTTGCTGCCATGAAACTCCCCGCTCCCCTTAAGGATTACGCCCTCGCCAATGTCCCCTCAGGTGGCGTGTCTCCCACCAAAAAGAAGGAGGGTCATGTCATGATTTATTCTTCATTACCAGGCATCAATAGGCCTAAGAAAAACCGCTCGCGACGTGGTCGGACTCAAGCTAAACCTCTTTCCCAACAGGAGGATTTAACCATGGTAATTGATTGAAAATGGGTTGAAGCGGAAACAGTATTACCCCCCCATACTTTCACAAAACATTATGGACCAGCTAATTTGGTCCGTTATGTGATCAAGGTTGTAGGTTCATCCCAAACTCTTACTCAAATCCTCCCCCCCATCAAATATCAACTCGATTTTCCAATTTCAGATGGATCTCTCAATTCGATTTCAAATTCGAATTTGCCCCCTCTCAACTCAACCAAAATTAGTCGTCCATGGATGGATGACACCATCAGTAGTTACTCTGAATTCCATCCCAGAAATTAGTATTAGTTTTTGAAAATGGTTTTCTAAGAATCACTTTTCAAGTATTCAAATTTCAATAAAAATCAAGTAGTTCAATACTATATTTTAATATTATGGTTGTCGATATTGATCCCTGGGCTGTCAAAGGCTTTGTGGTTGGCCTCCTTAAGGTTGGTATCGCCGTAGTGGATTTTCTGGTCCCTGATGAAGCAATTCAGGAGGTTCCATTAGCTTATTTCCTTAAAATCGCATTTAAAATGCATGCAATTCACTACATTCTACTTCTTTTTCACTCGATTTTCTTAATGATTTGCTTTGTAAATCGCATCTCTTCAATTCCTTTCTTCTACCTTGGTCCTGTCTACTATTTTCTTGTTCAAATGATTTTTTAATTTCATTATGGACTTTCTTTCCTCACGATTTGGATTTGACAGCTGGCTTAGAGGTTTTGGATCTCACATACGCTGCCCGGTCTGACATTTGGTGCTCATTACAGGGGCACTGCCTCTTTGTCTGTAGTGCCCCCTCCCTCCACTGATACTGACCCCAGTGATCTTTCCTCTGTACCTTGGCCTAGCCTTTGCCAATTTGCCCAGCACTTCAGAGCAGACATGAAAACCAGTGACGTGGAGCAAAACAACCTTCTTTTCTTTGGGGCCCCTCCTAACTTGGCCACCGAAGCCCCTGAGCTGCGCCTCATCAGATGAGGTGAGTTGACTGTCGCCGCGCTTCAACAATCAAACGACGCCTCCTCCCTCAACTTCTCTACTTGTGCGCTTGTTCTTCTACGTGAGTCGCGCCTTCCTGGCAACCCGCCCGAGAATACTAGCATCTTCTAGGACTCCAAGGACTCCGCGGTATGGATGCCCAACTTCAATCAATTCTTTGAGCTAGCTTAGGCTCTCTTCCTGCTTTCCGTAATATTTGCAACATCACTGAATTTTTTGCCGCTTATATCCATCCTTCGTTGCAACACCAGCTTCAGATTCTTTCCTGCCATCATATGTAACTAGAGGGACTAGTGCTGAACGCTGAAGCATACCGTAACGCCCATGAGAACCTCCTGAATCAACTGGAGGCATCCTTCTCTGATGTTAGAACCGTAACCCTCCAAAATCATGACCTGTCCCTAGCAGTGCATTGCCGTGTGGAGGAGGTCTGTAACCAGCTTAATCAGCAACTACCCTCGTTGGTCATTGAGATCATGGCCTCACAGGGCGTCTCTCTGCGTTGGGCCCATGATGTGACCCAAGCGTTCCTCAGCATGGAAACCTCCTTCAACTCGTTCTTAGATGAGTACGAGTCTTGCCGCCTTTCTGCTGAACAGACCGCCCAAAGGGAACAGGAGATCCTTCAAGATTGGTTTCAAGAGACCAGACAACAATATTGGGAGATTCATAATCATATAGACGACCTAGATAGCTGCCTCAATAATCTAGAGAGCCGCTCTAGTGAGTTACCTTCTCCTGCGGAAGAGCGCTCCGCACCACCTTTAGCGGACAAGCGCTCCGCCCAGTTTGATGAGCTTGTTGACACTGTAAAACTACTTTGTGATCACAATGAGCAAGCTTATGAGCGCATCTTGGTTCTTGGTGAAGAGAATGAACGCCTTAAGGATGAACTGCGTGCTCTCTCAGACAACCTCACTGCCACCACAGATGCCTTTGCTGAGATTGAGCAACAGACCCTATCCCATCATACTGGTTTAGAGTATTTACAGGAAGCCATGTGCCAAAAAGACCAACAGCTTCGCCAGTTGGAAGAATTGATCAGGAACTCCGCCTGCCAATGCTCTAATTGAAGCACAAGTTGCCAACATAGCTCGTATGTCTCCGCCGAAAACGCCGGACTCTTTGGAGAATCTGACGGGAATGCTGAGAATAGTTCCTCCACCCTTGGCAGAATGTCAAGTTGTTCTGTTCCAAGAGTTTATGTTGTCCCTAACAGTGGCACTCCCCAAACACCTAACGTCCCGCCAATCTCTGAGACTCCATCAGGCGGACGCCCAGGATGTCCTCATGCTTATAACAAGAGCAGATGACCCTTCATTCCTCGCTATGAAGAGCGGAGCGTCTCTCCGCCTCCCTGCCAACACGCACAGGAAGCTGATGAACGTTTTAAGCCAACCAACTTACCAAAGTTTGATCCAAAAGGAAACATACATATCTTCATTAAGTTGTTTGAGCTGAGCATGATCCGGGCTACCAACCATAATAAGACCACAACTCTGCTCACTCTCTTGGATCCTGCCAGCACCAATTTGATCATCCCTAGTATTCCCGAGGATGACTGGACTTACGAGAACGCCAAGAAAGCTCTTCTTAAGGAGTTTGGTTCACCTACAAAGATGGCCACTTGTAAGACGGATGTTTTGGGTATTCAATTCCAGAAAGATGAAACCATTGCTGCTTTTGCGGATTGCTTCTACCTCAAAGCCCAAGTGCTCACCGGAGCTGGAGCACTCACCTTATATTATGCCAAGATTGCCTTGCAGGCAGCCACTTGTCCTTACCGTGATTTGAGTCACACTCTTATGCCTGCTTTCCAACCAGACCTGCCTCTTGACGTCATGATAGCCTATCTTTGACAGTGCGCCTCCACCTTTGGTGCCCCCAATACCAGCTATAAGCCTAAGCCGTACAGTAGTGAAGGATCTTCCACTACCACTAGTACCAGCGCAACACAGAGTTTTACCAAACCTGGAGCTGATTTATCCCGTATCACCTGTTGTCGCTGCAATCGCAAAGGCCATTATGCTACCACTTGTACCTCGCGCACCGCGGTACACCTAATCAATCCCAAGGACTCCAGCAGTCCGGAAAAGCCAGAGCGGAATAGAAAACGGCTCTTCTACTTCCGCTAACCTAAACCAATCTAATTCTGATTCCGTACCCTCAAGCTCTCATCCATCAGTTCATGCAACTCTGCCTCTTGATGCCGCTACGGCTTCCACTTCTTCTGTACTTCACTCTTCAGATCCCACTCCTGAAACTAGCACAAACCGTTCCACCACTAGTCTCTTTTATCCTGAACCTGAATCTATAAATGACCCTCTCTATAGCGTGGTTGCTAACAACGTTCATGTTGTTACCACATGCTCCCAGCAGAAGAACGCCAAAGAGGAAGCCCGCGCCAAAGTGTCCAAGCCTTATGCCCAGCAGTTTATAGATGCTGCGCAAGGTGAAGCACCCCGTTCTACTGATGCCCACCGCCTTGCCAGAGTTAACGTTGCCCTCCCTGTGGAAACCATCAAAAAATACCATCCTGAGCTTGCAAATCGTTTGAACTCCTTCCTTTCTTCAAACGAACATTTTAATATTCACTCAGTAAACTCTTTTGAATCTTATCCTTCTGAGTGCACTTATGCCGACATATTTGTCAATAAAGTTAAAGTGAGAGCTATCATTGATAGTGGTGCTCCCATAAATATTGTATTGACTAAGCTGGTCAAGCAACTAGGCTTAGCGCCTGACGTTGATCATAAAAAAGAATATGGTACCGCGGGCCCCCAGAGCACTACCTTGCTAGGTGCTTATAGCGCTCTACCACTACGCTTTGGATCACTACAACTTACTGCACCTGCAGTGGTTCTACCAAATACCAACTATGATATTCTCATTGGTACCTCTTTCATGCGACACTATGGCGTACAGATGGACCATAGTAATGATACCCTCATTATATTAGGACAAGTAATTCCTCTTTATTACTCCAGAGAAGATTGTACTGAAAGGAGTAAACCCCTAACTATCAATGTGGCATACCAAAACGGCGTTGTGCCTATCTGCTATCAAAAAAAGTAAAAGAAAGTAAAACCTCTCCTCGAGCAAATTCCGGAACAAAAAGGTATTGCGCTTCGCTCAGACGTGGAGATTACTATTCCTCTGGGACACCAAGTGATAATCCCCACTGGCTTAAAGTTGAAATCCCCTCTGGCCTATATGGTGAATTACATACACCATAGAACAGATCGCAATTTGAACCCGTCGTTGCCCCTGGCATTATCTTGCCTGAACACGGGGACTTGTCCATTATGCTGGCAAACCTACAGGAGCATCCCATCTCAGTAAAGAGATTCCAGAAAGTGGCTTACTTACACTTGATTCCTGTTGCTGAAGTAGCGAATATAACCAACTTTGGCGATCTCGAAGAATTTGGGCTGCAGTCCGCCTCTCCGCCACTAGGAGTACATTCTGTAATACCCCGGGAATCCCTTTCCAGGCTAAGCACTGAGCAGCAGGACACTGCAATTGCCCTGTTTAAAAAGTACCAATCCATATTTGCCGAAGACGATTTTGATCTAGGCTGTGCTAATGATATCCTCCACAAGATAGAAACAGGTGACAACACCCCCATAAGGTTACGACCTATCCGCCGCTCTCGTGTCGGAGATCAGACTGTGGATGAAGAGATCAGTAAACTGGTTCAGACAGGTATGTTGGTACCAACCAAAAGTCCCTGGGCGTCTCCAGTCCTTATCGTCAAGAAGAAAGATGGCTCAAATTGAGTGGTCATTGATTACAGAAAACTGAATAACATCACAAAGAAGGATTCATACCCTTTACCGCGGATTGACGACGCGCTTGATTGCCTAGGTGAAGCTAAATTCTTTTTGGCCATGGATCTGATATTGGGCTACTGGCAAATAGAGCTGCCACCCGAGGAGCAGGAGAAATGCGCTATTATTACATCCCAAGGCCTTTACCAGCCCACTCGCATGCCTCAGGGCCTATGTAACGCGCTGGCTACATTCCAAAGAGCCATGGACAATATGCTCTCCAATCTAAAGTTATCATGTGTCCTAGTTTACCTCAATGATATCAACGTCTTCTCTAAGACTTTCACCGAGCATATTCAGCATCTTGAGGAAGTCTTTTGTCGTCTCGCCGCTAGTAACTTGAAGGTTAAACCTCGTAAATGTGAGTTCTTCAAGGATCAGCTGGAATATTTGGAATTTGTAGTGGACGCTCAAGGTCTCCGCCCTCAGCCAGCCAAGATTGAGGCCATTCTTAAGATGAAAGTTCCATCCAATAAGAGAGACATACAGGTCTTTCTTGGAATGGTTGGTTATTACAGGAGATTCATCAGTAACTTTAGCCGTAAGGGCAAACCGCTCTTCCGCCTTCTCCAAGACGTACCTTTTGAGTGGTCTGAAGCATGTCAGGCAGCCTTTGACGTCCTATGCCTTGCACTTGCTGACTCCCCCATATTGCGCTACCCTGACTTTAAAAAAGAATTCGTCGTTCACACTGACGCATTGCTCACCGCTGTGGGTGCTGTGCTGTCTCAGATTGGTGACAATGGGGAAGAACACCCCGTTGCATATTGCAGTCATACACTCAATATTCATGAGCGCAACTATACCGTGACAGAACGCAAATGCTTGGCAGTGATATACGCTTATAAACAATTCTGGGTCTACCTTCATGGAGTTCATTTTAAGGTTGTTACCAACTACGCGTCGCTTTGCTGGCTAAAAAATCTTAGGGAGCCTGAAGGGCGCCTCACTAGATGGGCCTTGAAACTCCAGGCTTACGATTACATCATAGAACACCGCGCTGGCTCTAAACATCAGAACGCGGATGGACTCTCTCGATTGCCAACTATTGGCATTGTTTCCAACATGGCTGACTTATTGTTTGATAAGATGTTAAACAAAAAATATACCAACAAGCCTAAGGATGTACAGCGCGCCCTCGACAAGCTAATGCAGAATACTGTAGTCAGACAAGGAAGACTCTGCAAAGAGATTGATGGGAAACTCTTGGTTATCCCTAAACCATCTGAACAAACCAATATATTTGTGGCTGCTCATAAATCCATTGGCCACGGAGCCTTCAAGAAGACACTACTACACTTAAAGGAGACCTTCTATTGGGAATCCATGTCCTTCGATGTCCATGAGACCATATCTTGTTGTAAAGAATGTCAAGCTGAAAAACCATTCAGAAGCGCGGTAGTGTTCCGCTTGACTCCCCCAGGGTTTGCTTGGCACACAGTGTCAATTGATGTGGTAGGACCCCTTCCTACTAGCAGCACTAGATTCAAATACATTATTGTTGCTATCAATCACCTCACCAAGTGGGTAGAAGCCCGGCCCATCAAGGATCTCAGTGCGCTTACCACTGCTAAGTTTATACTGGAGCAGATCATTCATTGCCATGGGTGTCCTCAGTATATCCCCTTGGATAATGGCACAAACTTTACCTCTCATGTCATACCCCGCTTGAATGAGCTGATGGGAATTCGCGGTGCACTCACCACCCCTTACCACCCTGAAGCTAACGGCATGGTGGAACGCGTCAATGGCACCTTGGTTGGTATACTCAGGAAGCTTGCTTCAGGCCGCCCTGGCAAATGGAGCATGTTTCTCCCATCAGCCATCTTTGCTTATAATATTGTGCACCACACGGCCACTGGGAGATTGCCATTTATGCTTCTTTATGGTAGACAGCCCGCTCTCCCTCCAGTACTTTACTCTTGTGTAGGAGAGAATTCTAATAAGGATGTCAATAATTACCTTCAAAATCTAGCTAACACCCTTATCAAGCTTCAATCTGAAGCATATTTGGTCTCGTTAAGCCAAAAAATCCACCGACACAAGCGCAAGAACAATTGTTGCGCCCCATTACCAACTTTTGAGGTGGGGGAGAAGGTCCTCTACTACAACCAACACGGATTCGGACAAAGAAATAAGTTGGAATGCATCTGGACTGGACCATTTGAAATAATCGCCAAAACTTCCTATGATGCATACTCTCTAAAGAACATTGCAGATGGGCGCGTTGCTAATTGTGTCTTTGCAAAATTCATCAGAAAATATATGGAGCCCAAGGAATAAAAAGATTAATTAAATAAAATTTATGCAAACAAATTATTTTATTGCGAAGCAAGCTGAACAATCCTAATGTTGGTCTTTGACAACGGGTGACAACCGCGCGACTCGGCGTCTGGTATACACGGGCCTGGCGGTTCAGGCATTGGATTCATTGTCATCATGGGAAGGACCCTTACTCCCTTCAGCTTCATCACTTCCTAAGGAAGTGTAAGCACAACCACAATTAAAAGAGATGTTACCTTGAGGATCACCTTCACTGGCGCCTTCATCCCCATTGCTACTCTCTCTCAAGTCATTAGCAGCATAGTTCCAGACTGCTTTGATATTATCATCTAATATCTCCTGCTCAAGAGCCAGCTCGGCCGCATAATAAACCCACAACTTCTGATTTACAATTGGGATATTACCCCAATTAGTCAAGGGCAAGGTTATCCCCGATGCAATGATGCGCGCAATTCCTCCTTGAGGAGTGAAAGAAGCGGCTAAAATTAGAACGTCAGCCAAAAGATCGTTGACGCGAGCATATTGAAATGGGAGAGTTAGCCGCTTTGAATGAAGGTATTGATGGTAATGATCTAAGGCGCGTGCGTTCTGCTGCCTTTTATGTTCAAGCACAGAAGAAGGAAGCTCGAAGAAAAGGTGACCCAATAGCAACCCTAAGGGTAAATAGTTGCGTGGGTCGTCAACCATCAATGCAGAGTAGAAGTGCTTAACGGCGGTTTGCACTCGGACTGACTGATTGTCCTTGAATTTAACTCCTAAACTATGATGATAGTTCTTGAGGCGGGGCTGAGGCGTAGCCCAAGCGCTCACCACGCTACCACAGTAGTGTTTTAAATCCATTGCCGAGATAGCCCCATGGGGAGTATCAACCTCGAAAAGTTCAGCAAAACGCGAGACACGACTATCTATAGCACTTAAGAGCACGTTCTTGTCATACTGGGGATGCCTCCACTCACCGGAGTTCAGATTGGTAGTAATGTTCTGCTCGCAATGCAGCTCGAAAAGGAACCCAAACAACGCCTCCAACAGCCCTTCAGAAGAAGAAACTAAACCTACATCCAGCGACTTGCGCGGCTCTTGTGGTTCAGGTGCAGGACTCTCAGCTTCTAGCAAAGTGCCAACCTCGGGAGAAGACTTTCGACAAGCAACTTGCTTCACCGCAGCAGCACGTGGAACCCTACGTCTCTTAGGGGGAACTTCAAAGAGTGGCTCTCTAGTCACTAGGTTAGCCAATTCATGGCTAAATGAAATGCTAGGTGCATCCGTAACCAGGTTGTTGGTAAGAACAGGCAAGATGGAAATAGGCCCACCCTTGCTGCTAGCAGGAGGCAATTGAACCATAGGGAGAGCAGAGACCCGCCGAGAAACAGCTGAGAAGTCCCACTCCAACTGGGAGGACACATCCTCACTCTGAATATCAGAAGGGCGTAGTCCCGCCAAACCCTGCAACAGGTTCTTGCGCTCCGCCTTAGGCATTGCATCAACCATTCCTTTGTCTTGGGATCCAGATTATCAATTAACTGGCGAGTTACTGAGCTAGAAGTGCGGTCCGTCATGTTGAAATTATGAAAGCAAATCGCCGAACTGCTCTTTTTATATCAACAATAGTGAATGGTCAAGTGGGGGGAAATGTGAAGATAAATGGTCTTTTGACCATCCACTCCTTTTCCATTGGCTAAGTCTCACTGTGCTTAATTAAGCTTATCTACAAAAGAGCATTACCATTAATTAATGACGTTCTTATGACCCAAAATCATTAGAGCGGACAAGCAATCCGCTCATAATCATTTATTGCACATATAGCGGACAAGCGGTCCACCTAAATTACATACGCACTATCAAACAAAATACAAAAAGCAATCAATGAATATAACCACATTAAGCAATTCACATAATTGCATTTATTCCACCAATCAAATAAATAGCGCGCCATCACGGCCACGGTGCATTAACAAATTAGCGCATCGCCGGTCCGCCGATTGGGCGACGCGGTGTAAATAAACCAGAGCGCGAAGCTTCTAGAACCATCGAAATCGCCCTAGTGGACTGGGAATGGCTGCAAACTTTTTGCAGCTGTTGGACAGGATCCAGCAAGCGTAGGGGAGTCCCTCCAACGTCTAACAATATATATGAGGCTGACAGCTTGGCTAGTCAGACCTCTTTTACTCCTTTTTGTAACTAATTGCGTAACCAAGAAGTGGCTAGGCCGTAACGCCAAGCTAATTAAAAGTCAAGTAATATGTCTACTCCTTTTATTCTTTACCTTTTTCCATACCTTCTTAGCTACAGAGACCAGTTGCTTATCTTCATATAGGTAAATGGTTAATTACGAAGAACCCAGAACCCTTCCTTCTCCTCCTGCTTCATCAGGAGACCCTGTATTAATGTTGCAGAGCAGCAATACGCTGCCCGGTCTGACAAAGAGTAATAGGCAACAGGATGAAGTTCACCATCCCCCCCAAGCTGGAGGAGTACAGCTCCAACAGCATAATCACTGGCGTCAGTCTCTAGAAAAAATTCCCGTGAAGAGTCAGGCATGGCAAGTACTGGCGCAGAGACAAAGGCATCCTTAATGGTGATGAAAGAGGTTTGGCAGTCAGGAGTCCAGGCAAATGCACTGTCACCCTTAGTGAGATTTGTAAGAGGAAGGGCAATGGACAAGAAATCCTGGATAAACTTCCAACAGTAATTGGCTAGACCAAGGAACCCACGGAGTTGTCGGAGAGAAGTTGGAACAGGCCAATCTTTAATAGCATCTACCTTACCAGGGGTGATGGCAAAGCCTTCTCGTGTGACAGTGTAACCAAGGAACTCAACCTCTGTCTGGAAGAAGGAGCACTTCTTGAGTTTTAAAAGAGATTGTACTGGCGAAGGCGAGTGAGTACTTGGCAAACATGAGAGGCGTGGTCAGTAGGATTATTGGAGTAGATCAAGATATCATCCAGATACACAACAACAAAGACATTAAGAAATGGGAAGAGTACTTTGTTGATTAGGGCTTGGAAGGTAGCAGGCGCATTAGAGAGACCAAAGGGCATGACATTATATTGGAACAGACCAAAAGGGGTTCTAAAAGCAGTCTTCCATTCATGACCCTCGGCAACACGGACTTGATTGAAGGCGGCACGGAGGTCTACCTTTGAGAAGACTTGGCTGCCTGCCAACACATCGGTGAGAGCCTCTGAAGAGGGAATAGGGCAACGGTCTTTGACGGTGATATTATTAAGGGAGCAAAAATCCACACAAGGGCGTTTTGTGCCATCAGACTTAGAAACAAAGAAGATTGGAGACAAACAAGGCGAGGTGGAACGACTGATAAAGCCCTTAGCAAGCTCCTCATTGATATAATCTTTGAGGAGATTGTTATCATTTTTGGAGAGAGGGATGAGTCAACCCCAGGAAGGGGTAGCTCCGGGAATGAGATTGATTTGTATGTTGAAGCTCCAATGAGGTGGAAGAGCACTGCACTCTTCCTCACTAAAGTGATTGACAAAGTCACTAATGAATTGGGGAAGTCCACTAGGAGTGGGGGTGAGCATGGAAGCAGGAATGGAAGAGTCGAGGATGATGCTATTGACAGACCAACTGGGAGAATAACCAGGGTAGTCAGTGGCAATCTTGACGGAATGAAGAGTGTCGCCACAAGTAAAACCAACAGTATTATCAGAGTGAGAAATATTTACACACTGGGTTTTCCACCAGTTGTAGCCCAAAATCACTGGAAAATGGAGATTCTTGGTGCTACTGAAATACAGATAAAAAGGGGCATCACCAACCTTGAGAGGCAACTGGCCGACAACTCTTTGAGAGGGTAATGGTGTTCCATTGGCACATGAAGCTGGAGAGTTCTCGGCTACCTGTAGCCCCAAGGAGTTGGCAAGATCAGAGTTAATGAAATTACCATCGGCACCAGTATCCAGAAGGGCCCATGAAGATGCTACACTACCATTTCCCGCAATTGTAATCCGAACTAGAGGGCAAGAAGGTTGTCCAGGAGTAACACAGTTATTAACCTTGGAGGGAGGCGTATTGTTGGAAACGGAAGTGGCACGCAGGGGAAATCTGGAATTTGGACAAGAGTCGATAGCATGGTCTGCACCTCCACAGTACATGCAAAGGTTGAGTTTTCTACGGCGGTCCTTCTCCTTGAATGTAAGACAGGAACCGATAGGTCTAGATGACAAGGGGGTGGAGTTATTAGAAGAAGGTGGCATAGAACCAGAAGGAGGCGGATGAGAAGGTTAATTGCGAGGTGTGAGAGGTGAAGATTTGTTATGACGGGTTGAAGCAAACTGGCGACTCCACTTGTTAACCTCGCTAATGAGTGGTTCAAGCTCATCAGGAAGGATGTGATGAGCCAAAAAATCTTGAAGGTCCTGATTCAGTCCCAACTTATAGAAGGTGCAGGCTTCACCTGGAGAAGCTAAGAGTTTGCTCTGAAGAGTGCAGAAGCGGCAATTGTATTCTCCCAAGGTTGAAGATCCTTGGGTGACATAGGCAAACCAATAGATAGGAGTCAAAAGGGAGTCCTCTTCAATGGCGAAGGTGGAGAGAGCGGAGGCCAGCTCATCATAGTTGTTAAGGAGGTGGGAATACTGGTTAACTATTTCGGAAAACCAATCCCGATTGATCCCATGGAGCTGGCAACCTAGGTGAAGAACCTTTTGAGAATCCTGGGAAAATTCGGAGGGATAGGTGGTAAAATGTAGCTTCAAAAAAGCTAGGATATTGCTCAAACTGTCAGAGGAGGGAGTTGCTGGAGCGTACAAGGGCGCGGGAGCATTGAAGATCATTGTCTGGCTGTTCAAGGAAGGGTTATTGGAGCTATTATCGGGATTGACAACTGTTTCTGTAGGCAATTCCCCAAAACTTGCTAATTTATAAACAGCAAAGAGAAAAAATAATATAGCTAACCCAGTGAAAAGAAATATAACTACAAAAGTAATAAAGAAAACTAATGGAGTTAAATAATTAGGAGTATTTGCACCGGTGGTGGTGTCTAAAGAAGCTGACACAATGTAATGCCGGACCCAGTGGGGTAGCTTGTTATAAATTAAAGCTAGAAGTCCCTTTGGGTTGAACTGAGTAAAATATAAAATGGTAGGAATGGACTGCAACCCCATTTCTACCATGGAAGTAAAGGCATTGTACCCTTGAAGAAGAGAACAAACTTTATTTAAAAAATATAAAGATGGTACATAAACGACGGTATATAAAAATGCATCGTGAGCAACTATTTCTACAGGTACATCTGGGTATTGAGTTGTATAAGAATCATGGAGCCACTTATAGTATTGCTCCTTGAAATTCAAGAGATAACTAATGTTACTCATGACTACAAAATGTGATTTTATTTAAAATTAAAGAAAAAAATAGTAAATAAAGAAAGTAAAAAGTGAAAATTAGGCTTACAAAAAAACCTTCAGAAAGAGAACTGTGGTTTTGGCCCAGGAAGAAAAATAAGGCGAAGCAGATGTGAGGATGTTAACAAAATCTAAATTTAACAATTTTGAGAAAATTGAGTGATTTCAAGAAATTTAAGTTAATTTTGCTGTAAAATCTCTTTTTTAAAAAAAAATACAAAAATAAAAGGAAAAGACTTTAGGGAAGCGCTACGGACAGTGTCAGCTTATGCTGCTCTGCCATAGCGTTTTTATTATATATTGTAACGTACTAGAGGACTCCGCGATGATGTGCGGTGGTTACGAGGCAATAGGCAAGTAGTTGGGGATAAAAAAACGTGATAGTGAATGTTGGGGGATTGACAAGGCCATTGGGAGGTAGTGGAGCGATTTCCCCAGCCAATAGGAAGCAAGGGGGCTTAAAAATAGTAAATCCTCTTTTTGAGATGGATTTGAGAAGGTGGAAAAAGGTAAATCTCAAACGAGACCATAAATTAGCTAATATAAATAATTCCATTATATAAAATAGAACCAGGCAAATATAAAATTATATAGGGAAACCCTTCGCGTTTTTAGAAACCAATGCCAGGCATGACATGGTCACTCAGATGTAAACTAGGGGCTTAACCCGTGCCAATACGTGACTCTAAGGAAGGCCAGTGGATCTGTTGTGTATGATCTGCAAAAGATCATCCTAATGTCACTCAGAGGATCCGCGTGAATGCCTCACTAAGCCTCACTGAGTGTACTATATATTACGCACTACTTACATTACAATAAAGAGACTATTAGATTGATTAACTTATACTGACTTTACATATAACTGTATATTACTAAACCGCCTGTTTAGGGGAACTACTTTATTAAGGGTTCTCCTCCTTGTCCGTGGACATCTGTCCATGCGGTTGCTACCTCCTGTACCTGGTGGTGTAACAGATCCCCCTCCTGTACTGGCCATTAGAGTCATACCCAAGGCCCAATCACCCAGGTGACCAGCTTGTCCCCACTCACGTGGCTCCTTGCCAATGGTAATCAGTGACATCCAGTGCTTTCCTGGTTTAGCCAGTGACCACTTTAGAGAGCTCACTGAGAGTATCTCTGTCACTACCAAGTTGAGACATCTATAAGGATGAATCCTGATGCCCTAGCTCGGATACCATCCTTGAACCGGATTCCTCTCACTTGTATAAGTACAATCCCGTACGAGTATATCTGTCCCTCACGCCTGTCCACGCCATTGGACAACAGTGCCTTCATTCAGTATGCTCACTCACTTAGTGACCTTCTGATTGGATTATATCTCTTGTACGTGCTCCCTATAGTCTGTGAGACCCTTCCTGGGCCATTAACTCTCTCACTTCCAGACTATTCCCTCAGTGTCCTCACTCAAACGGACACCATCTTTTCTGCCCGACTTTTCCTTGACCCGGTAGTGCAGCACTTCACAGGGTCCGCCTTGGTGCCCTGGGATATGGCGGTGTCAACCTTCATCCATAGAGTTGGAAGAATCTGGGGAAACAAGAAATAGTTGATCCTAAATAGGGCAAGACCTAGGAGTTGATTGGCAGATGTGTTGTTGAACTCGGCGTTCAATAAGAATCACAGGGTTGAAGGTTTTTGTTGAATAGACAACTGGGGCTGATGTATGATGACAATCAGCTGGGTCCTAGTCCTAAGAGTGTGAGTCTGAGGTGTTGTAATCCTTTTAGTTATAAATATTGACGTCTGTGGCCAATTATCCCTTGAACTGTTGCTAAGTAAAGTTGTGATAATGTATAGTCAAATATAACAAGAAAACTAGTCCCTTTATTTTAGATTAAAATGACAAGATTATATAGGGAAGGGTTCCCTAAGTCAAATATTGGGCCAGACTCAGCCCAATATCTGGGATATTGCTATTATACATTAAGAGGCTTCTTCTAGCGGGGTCTTCAGACTGCTAGGTTAGTGTAATTTAGAGTAGTAGCAGGATGGTCTTCATTGGGCCCGGTGCCCAACGGCAAAGTAAAGGAAAAAGGTGTCATCATTGGCCGGAGTCCCAATGGATTATTGTTATTTGACTGTTATACTATAAAATCATCATTGTCTCTATTGGACGATGGTTAGAGGTTGGTTTGGGGTTTTTACCAAATCAGGATAATCATCTGATTGGTTGTTTGATTGGGTTGACCGCTCATTCTTCTATTGGGTCCAAATCCCGATAGATTTTTGGTTAAGTTAATACATTCATTTGCCGTCGGGAGCTGATCCCAATGGTTTTATGAGATTTGACATATTGAAAAAAAAACTCAGTAGCCGTTGGCTACTGATCCCAAGGATTTTAGGGGTTAGGAAAGATTTTGAGGGATTTGATCCCTCAATTAAACTTGATGGGGTAATTAGGCTTGATAATTATTGAATATTGTCAAGCCTAAAATATTTGATACCCCATGAGAGGGTTATAAGCTGAATTCTAACATGTGTGATATAGGTTTTTAAGGGTATTGAGATTGAGCAGGCTAAACTGATTCATGGTCACAGTTGATAATGGTGTCAGACCAGAGGAGTAATACAAGAGGAGGACTCAGTTTATAATGATGTCAAGTTCTCAAAATAGATTTAAACAAGATAGATATAGATAGGCATAAAAAACCTAAAGTCTGTAATAAATAGATAGAAATAAATATAGATGAGCTGATTCAAAAGATATGAGGTAAGATATGTAAGGCTCTAACTCCATCAGTGCCTGATTTCATACCCACAATTTGGCAAATCACTAAAAAAATTTCAGGACTAATTGTATGTCTAAAATTCTAAACTACTGGGAGAATAATTTTTGATGATGAGCTGATGAAAATAAAACATAATAGAAGCAGAGCTTCATAGGCGCGGAGGCCTTTAACTATTACTGGGTGGGAATCTACTAGGTTTATTTAGGATATAAATTTAGTTACTGAGGAAGAAACTAGGCCTGAGGAATCACTTAAGGGAATTGGAGGAGGGGGCAGCTGAAGCTGCAAAACGCATCATCATTTGAAATTCAAATCAATTAGCCTCAATTGGATTATAGAATTGACAACGGATCAAGATAAATATAGAAATAATTCATGACAAGATCTAAGAGTATAGAAATAATGGCAGTAATCAAAGTTGACACCTTAAGGCGTCACTCCAAAGATTTATTCAGATATATAGTGAATGAGCATACATGAGAGGATTCAAGAGGATCTCATGGTAAATCCAATAGAACTTGAACCTTACATAGAGTATGAAAAATAAAGTCTTGGTATAGCTTGGGAGGGCTTGGAGAGGCTCAGTAAAGTAATACAAATTAGACTGGTATCTGGAGAGGTTTAAACTAACTTCACAAGGTACAAATCCAGGTGGATGCTAGGTAAAACAATTTGGATAAATGTGGCAAGAGAGGGACTTTCATGATTTCCAAATTTATTGATATAGAAAACATACAAGCAGGGAGAAATAATTGGTAATTTGAGAAGCAGAATAAATCAGTAAACCATTAAAGATAAATACTAACAGTCTAAAAAGATATTCAAGGTTGTCAGGAAAAAGATTCTGACAGTTATAAGCTTTAGTTTTGTGAAACTGAGGAAGATTATATCATACAGCCAATTGTGTCATGAATTCCATGCTAATTGAAATCAATTGTCCCAAAATAAATCTTTCAAACCAAGGTTGTGCACAATCTAAACCTCTTAAGCACCAGGCCAATTTATCTAAGGTGATTGACAAGCAATGGGTAGAGGCTGTGCCTGCCCAGCTGGTCCAAACTTTCCCTCCAGGTCCCATAACTTTAGGGCTCTCTGATTGTCAAAAATATGCCCCTAAATTGGACGGTCCCAGTCAAAAATTAGTGCAAATTCACAATGGAAATTCAACAGTAGCTTATAATGGACCTAAAAATTATACCCGTTATCTAGTTCAGATGTTTGGAGATTCTCATAGATTAATCCTTATTTTCTCTCCTTGACATTATTATCTTCATTCTCATAATGAGCAATTCTATTATCCTTCAATTTTGCCTTCTCACGCCCCCACCTCCAATTATCCATTTTTATTGGATGATGCAATTGATTCATACAAAATGGGCCATCCCAATTTCTCTTAAGAGATTTGGGAAATCAATTTTGAAAAGATACTTTTCAAATATCTAAACTTCAATAAAAGACTCTAACGTTTCAATTTTAAAATTTAAAACCAAGCATTTACAATATGAACTTCTCCAAACTTGACCCTTGGGCCATTGAGGGTGTTATCGCAGGTATTGTGAGGCTAGGAACCTCTACTGCCAAGTTCCTACTACCCAAAGAAATTGAAAGCGTGGTTCCCCCCAAATTGTTGCTACTCCTAGCCTTCCAAATGTCAATTTCGCGGTACTTTCTCATGCTTTTACATTTTTTATTCTTGACATTGTGGTCTCTCCAAGCTCATTTCCGGTGGGCCATTCTCCAGCTAAGCATCTTCCATCTTTACATAGTTCAATCTTTATTCCTAATTTCTTTGTGGTCTAGTTTTCCTCACTACTTTAATTTGCAATTTGGCTTGGTAGCTTTAGACATTACAAATTGGGTCCATTTTCTGGGGGGGGATAGGTACTATTAGGCTGGTAGAAAAGTTATGTGTTAACTCAGTAACTTATGGCATGAGGAGACATCAAAGGTCTTGAAATAGATGACAGGTTGATGAGATCAGGTCTTGCAAACCTTAAGAGCTAGGTAATAATGAATGTGGTTTGTACATTGCAATTAATTGCTGATGGGTAGTTTTGAGAAAATTTATGTCAATATGATTATAAGTTACTGCAATGATGGGTCCATAATGCCAAGAAAGACATGCCTGTTCCATGTCTAGCCAACTTTTAAGAAGGATGCTCAATATCTGTGAGGTTTAAAGGGAAGGCATAGATACCGTGGGTTGGGGCCAAACTCAACTATCATACATACTTTATAGGTTGTAAAAGGAACGTGTACACCAGAGAATAATAGCAGTTAAGTAAATTACCCAAAAAAGAAGTCTTAAACTCCCTTGTATATAAATATAAATATATATATATAAACAAAGCTGTCAAATAAAGGCAATATCTGGAGTTCTATTTATAATCTATTATTGAGAAACACCAAAAAGCACACTAAAATACCTAGTAGTAGCAGAAATACAGGCAGGAGCAGCCGCGTGAAGCTGGGGAGAAATTAAAGCCAAAAGCCTGCACTCAGTGCAGAGTAGGCATGGGATAAGATGTTAAGAGCCCTTGATTTTTGTCAGTAAGAGAAGGAGCAGGAGTATACTTTATACAGGAAGCTATTTTCAGACTACTTTGCAGATACTGGGGCCAAGCCTCCAAGGTGTTTGCATTTGATGCCCACAAATGGTATGCAGATCTGGTGTGTAGGTTTTCAGCGGTCACTGTCATAAATTCCATGATAATTGGTATTGACTGTCCCAAAAAGAATCACTCAAACCAAGGCCGCCCTCAAGCTAAACTCTTAAAGCACCAAATGACTTATCCAAGGTGATTGATAGAAAATGGGTTGAAGCCATTTCTGTTAATTCAATTGGGAATTGTTCTTTCTTGCCTATAGTACTGGGCCCCATTAATTATTGGAAATTTGTCACAAAATTTGAGGATTAAGTCATATTTTAGTTAGAGTTTTTGAGTCACATCCAGCCATTGTTCCCTACGGTCCTAAGAATTATTCTGTAAGGATCACTATAGAACTCGCGGTTCTATCAAGAATATCAGGTTCTGGTTTTCTAGAATTTAACAACAGAGCTGACGTATGACGACAATCAGCGGGTCCTAGTCCTGAGATGACCGGGTATGTCTGGCCGAGAAGTTGAATCCCTTGTAGAAATGTATACAATTTTAGGCGTCTGTGGCCAAAATAACCCAACTGTAGTAAGTAAAGTTGTGATATACAGTCATGTTTATTTCAAGAAAACTAAGTCTCTTTATTTAAGATTAAAATAGCAAGATTATATAGGGAAGGGTTCCCTAAGTCAAATATTGGGCCAGACTCAGCCCAATATCTGGGATATTGCTCTAATACATTAAGAGGCTTCTTCTAGCGGGGTCTTCAGACCGCTAGGTTAGTGTAATTTAGAGTAGTAGCAGGATGGTCTTCATCGGGCCCGGTGCCCAACGGCAAAGTAAAGGAAAAAGGTGTCATCATTGGGCCGGAGTCCCAATGGATTATTGTTATTTGACTGTTATACTATAAAATCATCATTGTCTCTATTGGACGATGGTTAGAGGTTGGTTTGGGGTTTTTACCAAATCAGGATAATCATCTGATTGGTTGTTTGATTGGTTTAACCGCTCATTCTTCTATTGGGCCCAAATCCCGATAGGTTTTTGGTTAAGTTAATACATTCATTTGCCGTCGGGAGCTGATCCCAAGGGTTTTTTATGAGATTTGACATATTGAAAAAAAAACTCAGTAGCCGTTGGCTACTGATCCCGAGGATTTTAGGGGTTAGAAAAGATTTTGAGGGATTTGATCCCTCAATTAAACTTGATGGTGTAATTAGGCTTGATAATTATTGAATATTGTCAAACCTAAAAGATTTTATACCTCATGAGAGGGTTATAAGCTGATTTCCAACACATCCCCTCCCATAACTTGATCGTGGGGGATAATGCTTCTGTAATATTGGGGAAAACATCCCAAGCTGGAGGGCAATACCAGTCTTATTTGGATACCATGACGGTGGAAGAACAACAGGCCTTTGGTCAATGGCCCTCAGCAATTAGAAAGAAAATTGTGTGGCCCGAGAAGTACGGTTCTCTATTAGACCATCCAGAACTTGGTGTTCCTCTTTTTCCACTTAAGAACCCTGAAACTTTGGTGCTGCCGTTGGCAACAGTTGTCAAACCCACCCCCAAGACTATTATGCGGGACACAGGTATTCCCATATTTTTATTGTTGACTTATTAATATTTCTTTTTAGACGAATTTTTTTCAGCCCCCTACTCCGGTTTATGTGACCCCAGAGGGTCATCCTTTTGATGATGACTTACTTTCAAATCTAGTTTCTGTCCTGGAACTAATTATGATGGAAGTAGCGATCTCAAGGCCCTGGTTCTGAAGCACGGTTGAAAGGAATGAGAGGCAAGGATGGAGTCTTATTGGAGAAAGCCTTTGAGGCTCCCACCATTACTGGTGAGTTTGAGGCAGCGGTTGCCAATTTCCCTGATGTTGACGTCGACCTCTCTTTATCTTTCCTCGTCAATGGGGATCCAATCCCCAAGTTTTTGTATCGAATTACTCAGGCATCAGGGCCCGAGTCCCAATCAATTTCTTGCGGAATTGGAAATGGCGTGCATGCCAGATATGATTTTGAGGTGATCAAGAGCTATATTGTAGGGGAGCTTCAGATGGCTATTGAATCTGGGTCAGATTTGGTTTATGACGTGGAGACAATGGCCCAAGCTACCGCATTTATGGCAAGAGTTACTCGTCTTTGGGCCAATCCCCTACCACAATATAAGGATTACCATAATTCTTTCCCTTTCCGGTTCAAGGAAGGGCTTGAACGCCAAATGGGAGATGCTTTTGCTGCTTTGGCAAGTTATCTTACAAGGAATAATGCCAAAAGGTATCTTCCTTTGATGGCTCTCGTGGGGGTATGGTCACTCATCCCCACTCTTCAGTGCCCTCACGAGCCCTGAGGGAGATGCCTTATCTTTGGGAGGAAGCCCTTTGTCATGCGTTTAATTGGCAGGCGCCAGTCCCTGAGCCCTACCACAACGCTACGGAGTTGTTAGTGGACTGCCTAATCCTGTATTGTTGTTTCCCAGGGAGAAGTGGAGTAGCGCGGCTTTCAAACCTTAAGTTCCAAGTATCTCTCCCCTTAGTTAATTATTTCTTGTGTTCTCGTGCCTCCGCTGTTTCCTGGTTTCGTTTGGCCATAGGGATGTCTCAAGTTTGGCATGATATGGACTATGCCAATCTTTTTCTGGCCTCAGATTGTTGGT
>CAXARX010000031.1:0-14044 GCA_963971425.1 Bryoerythrophyllum caledonicum | reverse complement strand
GCAGATGCGCTCGTCTCATTTCCCGCACCCATAAACGACCATCGCCACGTTGTTCCCGATTTTGCATTTCAGTGGAGGACATCCTTCTTTGATGGCGTCTTCATAGACCTACAATTACTCATTCAACCGATAAGTTAGAATCTCCTAGTTACATACAAAGTAATTATAGTTAACTCTTTCCTCGATAGTCGGTGGATATCTCATATTCATGTGATGACTCTACTTTGGTAGTAGGTCCCCACAGTGATACCCAGGTCTTACATATCGGTAGTTTTACTGTCATAGTAAGAAGGAGACAATATTACTCAAGTATTACTGTCTTAGTAATTACTCAGTAATTATTCAGTAATTCTAGAGTCATTAATGAGTAATTTTTTTTCCTCACTAGTATATTTCAGTGATGACTGGAAATGTTACGTGGTCGGGTACGGAATACAGTCCTCGATAGTCGGTGGGTCTCTCATATAAATGTCGGAAATGAACCTCGGTAGTAGGACTCGATATTACTACCAAGGTTCCTTCCTCTCATCCTATATAAGAGCTAATCTTTCACTAATAAATTTTATTAGAAATATGCGACTGTAGAAGTGTTTACTAATGTAAATTTTATTCATTATGTGTTTCAAAAGGCACTCCATCCGGCGTAGTAACCAGAATGGCATACTCTTCAACTGTCTACATCCACTGAACAATATTTGGAAGGTATACAAAGAAAGCGCTCATTCGATTCGTATTACAGACATAAACCTCCTGTACTCTGTATAATTACTGGGGAATGACTGTAGAATTACTGGGGAGTGACTGAAGAATTACTCATGCATTACTGCATAATTACTCAGGAATTACTGAGGTAGTACCACTGGAAACCAAGATGTGACTTACCTGGATTGCACGTCCCCGTTGCCACGTGGACGATGGAGATTTCGTCTCTCTCAATCAAAAACCCTACTATTGTTGGTGGGGGGGTTTCAGTGTCCGCGTCCCCTCCTCTTCGACTTCTGTCGTTGTGTTCCTTGTATCGCGTTGTCTTGATGTGTTGTGATGCCGGTGCGTCATTGTGGACGTGGTCCTAGGTATGCAAGTATCTCGTGATGTCGTTGTCGCCGTACTCGTAAGTAACTCGTCCACTCCTCATGTTGTTTTCGCCGTGAATCTAGGGAAGCATCGCCTGCCTACTCAGTATAAACACTACTCTCCGCCTCTCCTTGCCGCACTGTTCCTGAGGAGGCGTCGCCGTCTTTGGCATCGCGTCTTGTCCTGGACATGAAAACCCGTAACATGGCTGATGATGCTAGTCTGGCGTCGGAGGAGACGAGAACCGACTCGGAAGAGGATTCAGGTACAATTCCCGACCTTTAAATCCTGTTGTTGTATACCTTTTTAGGGTTTAGGAATTGAATTTCAATTTCTCACGAATTAGGGTTTCAAATAAACTCGTTGAAGTGCCTATAAGGTGCAGTACTCGTCATGCTCCAAAAGTATGTTGATTACGAATACAAGAAGGAAATTGCATGACGTACACTGGAGCTCATGGACAGTCAATGTGGAACTAATCCAGTGCTGGTCTATGAACGGATCGTCCGTTAAAGTAATCACGTAGTCACGTAGACACTTGTAGTAATTAGTTAGTAATCCATGAGTAATTCCCTAGTAATCCGTTAGTAACTCGGTAGTCACGCTTTAGTAATTAATTAGTAATGACATGAGTAATCACTTAGTAACCCACTAGTAATGAATAAGTAACCCATGACACGTACTATCGTCTGAGTACTACGGTTGAAACATACAAATAACAAGCTTAGTAAAGAAGAGAATTGAACAAACGTAAGTCTGAAATATATGACACAGTCAGTTGTAGTATTCAACGTAATCGATGAGTCATTTAGTAGTAAGCCGTTAGTAATGTGCTAGTAATCCGAAAGTAATTCTAGAGTAACCCATTAGTAATTACTTAGTACTGACATGATCACATGACTAATCAGGTAGTAACCAACTCCTTATCACTTTGTAACCCAAGGCTAAGTAAGGTTCTAACACATGCGTAACAAGTTAGTCAACAAGGTTATAGAATGATCCTCGTAAATATATGCGTAATCAGTTAGTAATCCTGAAATAATCAGGTAGTAAGAAGAGAAAAATGTAGCGACTACATTAACCTTGGTCATGCACAGCTGACGGAGGGAACAACATAGGGTCACATGTGCCGGCGAGCGTCGTGCATGGTACGCCCACAAGCCCCATGAAGCGCCATAAAGTTGGCGATGTGGATGGAGGAGAAATGCGTTTCACTGGCGCCGCTCAGGACTCCGATGTGGACGACATTGGGCACCGAGCTTCAAGAGTACCGGCATGTGCAGGGCCCTCCGGCGGGTACCAAAACCCGTGGCCATGGATGCAAGGAGGGTGGATGCCTGCACAACAAATGACAGGTGGTCCATGGATGATGGGTGGCGGCCCCCCACATTACGCATACAGTAATCCACCGTGGATGGGAACAACACAATCTGGGCCTGCACCAACAGTGGATAGTCTCCAGCGTGCAGATAGGCGGGAGAAGCGGAAGAGGCAAGATGCGAGCACTGACGAGCGTGCGACTGAGAGGAATAAGCCAAATGAGCTTCGTATCCGATCGGGGGGAGACATCGATTCTTCATGCGCTGGGAAAAGTGCATGGAATACATGTGTTCGTGTCAATGTCTCCAGAATTCTTGACATGAGTGTTGTGGTGTGGGAGATGCAGAAACCCCAGGCCGTGCAGATGTTGCGGGACAAAGTCGATTCCGAGTTTGACTATATGGGCCAACAGTTTAGCACCGTGGCCTTCAACAATGCCATCAAGCGCTACATGAAGGCCGAACGGGGGCGATTGAAAACAAAGTGCCAACGTGGGAAGGAGACATGCCCAATTCGCATTGATCCAATGGAATGGAAGCGTTTGATTGAATATTGGCAGACGAAGTCTCAAACTCAGAAGCGGGAGAAAATGGTAAATGCTCGGGTTGCGGTGAAAAATTACGATTGCATGGGTAGGCGAGGAAAACCTATCTCAGAACCTGGGCCGGTAAGTACTTCATGTGTTTATTTGCATGAATTGTGGACAATTGCTATGTAAAGTGACACATTTATAACGACATATGATATGCAGAAATCTACAGAGGATTTCGGCCCACGACTATCAGACGTCGGAGCTTAAATGCAACAATCGGTTGCGGACGGCCCATTGCCATCTGTAACTGTAAGAACAATTCAGTGTGCCATGTGAATGTCTTCTTCATCACTAGTGTGCACGTCATGTAGAGTCATGTATGAAAAAGTTCACATAATTTGTATACTGCATATATGGAATTCGTGATTTATTTTTCTAGTACTACCGAAATAACTGAAGATGATCCCCCAATCAGCGCAGCTATAGTTGTCACCTAAATGAATGGAATAGTGAGCCAAGTGAATGGCATATTCACCGCACTAAGTAAACACAATGACGTAGGTGACTGGAATAGTCACCAGCTTTACTGCCATAGTCCACTCAGTGACTTCCAGTCACCGCAGTGATTGCTATAGTCATCAAAGGGAGAGCCGTAGTCATCGCTGTCAGTCAAATAGTCACTGCTATAACTGGCATAGTCACATGTGTGACTAATGTAGTCACTTCAGTGACTCCCATAGTAACGAACGAAGCTAGTTTGCGAGCCTAGAGCAGTGAGCGGTGAATGGAGACCGTAGAGCAGAAAAAAGAATAAATAATGAACTTTTAGTGGGAGTTTACCAAAAATAAATAAATAAAAGTTATTTCCTCCTAAATTTAGTAATTATGTGGACCTATTACCGTTGAATAAAGGTGCTCCTATGACCGTGGGAATGAAATTATTCAGGCGCCTTTGACCACTATTACTGTAGAATGGCAGCAAAATGTGAACGAAAATGTACACATCTTTGAAATTTTCAATGTCAATGATGATTCAATGAGTAGTCAAAATGTACAACAACTTTGTGGTGGCCCTTTTAGTCTCACCACTATTTTATTCAATAAAAATCAAAATTGTACAATGTAGCCCTTGGGCTCAATAGCATCTCAAAGTTGTTGGTTGCTTCAGTAGCACTATTTGAATAACACGCTTGGAATGGAATGGAAGCGTGTATAAAAACGTCTATTTCACTATCTAATCCACATACTACATGAAATATGTAGTACAGATGCTTACAATTTGTCCATTGCCCACGCTTTCCCAATGATTTGCCCGACATGTCTTTGAAGAAGGGGCATGAACAACTCGGAAACTGGCCAATAGTAATTAAATATTGCGAAATTTTGAGACTATTTCGGGACTCAAAGGTGATGATGCAACCCAAGGCAGGAGTTGGTACCATAGAAACCTTCAGAATCTGTCCAATGATAGTAAGAGCAGATGTACACAAATTGGCGTGCTTCGTTGAAAGTGCCTTTGGATTCCGCTTGATGTTCTTCCCGAATCTGCGCTTTGGAAAGTCGTTAGAGCAGTCCGGGGTAGGGTACTGTGACAAGTCCACTAATGACCCCTCTTTCCTGAACAGCTTCCTTGGAGAGAGCTCCAGAGGTGGTGCCAATCGAAAACCAGCGTTCTCCAAGTCTAGGATCTCCGTCTTTGTGAGCTTGGTGCCAATCTTGACAGACCAAACTGCTGGAACTGCAGGTTTGGAAACCACCGACTTACGACGGGTACCCTTCACGCACCTCTCAGTGTCGTCATTGCAGAAGAAGAACTGCATGTGTTCTTGTTTATTCTTCCTATTGTTGTGCATGATGCCGTTGTAAGTTAATACAACTGTACTCTTTCCATCTTGTACAATTCGTGCCACACATTTCTTCTTAGTGATGGTCTAATGAGCGAAGCAAGCCTTGGCTGACATCTTTGGAAGTCGCGCGATGTGCCATTCATGCTCATTGCATGTTATTTCTTGTACAGCCTTCACATGCTCCACGGTTGGAAATGTGGTAGGTGTCTCTAGTTGAACCACATTGTCATGCAGGTCTTCAGTTGCTTCTTCTTGTGCGTCACCCTCTGAAGTGAGATCATAAAATCTTGCACCTCCTCTTCGCGTTTGTACCCGAGGGCGAGAGATGCTAATCTTGTTAGGTCTATGAGAGTCGAACTCCGACCCAGGAGGAAGATCTGGTTTGCGCTTGAGGGAGAGAAATACTTCCTCACCTTGAAGATGAGGCTCGCAACTGCAGAAACCTTCAGCTCCAGGCATGTTTCGAAGCGCTTGATGAAGCGATTTCAGGTTGCCAAAATGTTGGGCGGTTCGTTCGGCGACTCGGAGTAGCAATTCTTCTTTTTCAGGTCGAGTACCTGGTCTCTCACCATTCAAGTACTCGTAGTAGGCAACCATTTGCATGAAAGCACGTACGTAATCATCGACAGTTGCTACATACAAGTCATTACCTCGTTTACCGCTCTGTTGAAGCCACTTGTTGTGTACAATCTCCGCTAAATTGCACGAGGGCATTTCAGCAAGCTCAGCCTCAGAAAGAGCCTGTGATGTCAAATGAATGGTAGTACAATTTAGACTGAGGTTACAACTTCACAAAAAATTGAAAGCATAAAGGCCCGGAGTAAAGTGTGAACTTACCAAATCCATGAAACCACCCCATTGGCGATAGCGAAAGTGCCAGAAAGCAAGCCATAGGTCTAGATGAACGACTCCTTCATCAGTCGTTGCCCCAGAGGAAAGCCACCATGATCTGATAGCAAGGTACTGCTCTTCAGCCTCTGCTAACGACTTGGTATTTTTGTATTGCATGCACAATTGACGATGTTGTCGTTGCAAGTCCGCCCGAATGTCAGCCTTTGTATGTTTCTCCAATGACTGGGTCCAATGGAACAAACAAGTACGTTCTTGGTCCTCCATAGAAATTGAAGCATCACCGCTACCATACACAATACGAACTGCATTCCAGTTTGCTTGCGCACTGTCTGCCATGAAGCCCTTGAATTGTACATTAGACACGTTGTGTCTAGCCACAACAACATTCAAGTTCTTCCAAAAGATGATTTGAGCGGCAACATCTTCTGACTGCATATCACACACTGCAATGGTCATTACTCGACAATAGGTAGCGTCATAAACATGGCAGGCGATGGAAGTCCAGCCCTTCACACGCTTGACATGGTCGAACATCATCCATGCATTCTGTAAATCTCCACCCGGCTGCATTCTTGTCACGAGATCAACTCCACTTCTTCGCCCGACCTCAGACATCTTGAAAACAAAAACCTTGTCAGACTCTGATCTTTGGCCAGGGAATTTGTTCTCTTGGACAAATGCCCGGTAGCTAGACCCTCTAAGTTTGGTGATGCTGTCCATGACTCCAAAGCGTCGCAAGTACCGAAACGTCGTGACTTGATTCCGAATACTCGAGGAAGACATGTGTTTGAACTTATCAAACACCGGTATGAGCTCATCAAGAGTAAATTCCTTCTGCGTTGCTCCATCTGCAGAAAGAAGCAAGTCACCAAGAAATTCCTTACTCGCTTCAAAGACAATGGCAGAATTAGTAGCTGTTGGAGTCTTCTCTACTTGTTCACCAATGAGGCTCTTCATCTTCTCAGCGACATCCCTGTATTCACCAATCTTCACAAGATGACAATGGGTTCCAAGGTGCACACATATTTCCATGACCAAGAACATAATAAATCTTAGCCAAGCACCCATCTAAGCATGACGGAGAAACCTTGCAGATTTTACACACAACATTTGACCTTTTGGAGGGTTAGATCCGGCTTTAAAGGTTAACGAGGAGACTCCATCCCATTCGGTTTCGTTAGCTTGAGAGGACCGGTGCACACGAGATAAATAATCACAAGCTACGTTGGTGCATTGCAAATGACCTAAACACGAAGACATTCTAAATGTTAGACCCATGTCATTCTTAATATTGGAGGTCATGGTGCGAGTCCAAGCATGGCCATCAAAGCGTTTGTCCATGCCGTGGAAGAGCTGTGCTTGTGATTGTGATGCATATTTTCCCGGCGGGGGGAATTCAAACATCACGTCGCCATCAAACCTAGGGAGAAGGAATTCCACTCTCTCGGTTTTTATTTTGGTAAAGTCTACCTTAGACAAGATGGACTTCGACCCTTTCCTTGCAGCCAATTTTTTGAGACATTCAACAACGCTCATATAGTCATCAATCTGTGATGGAATTGGAGGCCTAGAAGTACTTGGACGACTGCCTTGAAATGAATTTGTGTCATGCAAAGGGTCACAGGATACAGTAGGATTGGGGATTGGATACTAGAAGGCAGTAATCTACTAGGGTGTTCATCTTCAGAATCATCACTCAAGAGATGGACGATATGTTCGCAAGACTCAATCTTAACCTTTTGGAGCATAGGTGTTTGCAGGGTACATGTAGATGACACCTTTGGGGTGAAGATCTAAGTGGATGCACCTTGAAGAGGATCTTTCAATCCATAAACTCGGTATGTCCTCGACTTCAGAATCCAACATTGACCTTGATCATTCAAAGAGGATTCCTGACCTATAGTGTGAAAAAGTTCTCCTGAAACAACATCAAAGACCTCCTCATCAACATGCATAGATCCTTCTAGAAATTGAAAACGAAGATGCAAACGAAGAGCACTGATTCTGCACATTCCATCAGCTCCTACTTGAAAAGAAATAGGAACTCCTTGGCCATCAGTATGAATTAGGACCATGGGAGGATTTTGAGAATCAGCCATTGCAATGGAGAAAGGGAATACACCGACAACATGGAAGTTGTGAGCAGAATTTATATCCAAGAGTTCTGCAAGTATATTTTTATGCAAGAGGTTATGCAAACATCATTGTATGAAGACATAGACAGCTAGAATTATTACAGAGGGTAATTAAGAAGCATTTTAATTAGAAAAAATAACAAGAGTCATGTATTGATGAAAAGGATATATTTTTGAAAAGTTGTCGGCGTGTGTCAGATAGGTGGCTTGCCTGTAATTCTGAAGGTCTAATAATAAAAGGTGTTGGCGTTATGAAATAATTATACAATAGAATTGTGAATGAAATCCAATCCATAGCATCAACAGATGGTGGTTCAATTATACAGAGTTTCCATTGTCAGAGAATACATTTTTGAAAAAAGGCCTTTCATTGGAGAACTACAATGAACCGCAATATAGATATTAGTTTGAATTACTTCTATTTATGGTGGATTTCAAATTTACAAGGACAACGAACTGGCGGTGCTTGTAAGTGTAATAGGGACCCACTAGATTTTAGTGATGGTGAGAGTTAGATTACTAGAATAGCCTTTTTATTTATGAAAGATATGACAATCTAAATAAAATAAACAATCTTGAAAAGTTTAGGGTTGTTGAAAATATCATCGTGGCCGCTAGATCAAGCTTACAAGGTTGTAGCCACGAACTGGCCATCAAGAGCATAAAGATGTAGAAAATGCCAATTAAGTGACTTTTGAGATACGATGTGTATGATGATAAGTAGTATTAACAAAGATTGATATTTGGAGAAAGAGTCCGTGATTGAGTATTTCAAATTCAATTGCCTGTTACTGAGAAACGTTTGTAGTAAGGGCATTGTCACATTCCCCGACTCAATAGAAGACAGTATAGTGGAGAGCCTAATGATGTTCTATTGAACCAAATGCAGGAGGGAGATAGGAAGAAGAAGCGGAGGGGTGGGTTTCGGTATTCATCTAGGAAGCAACTAGCCAAATCTAGAATGTTTAGGCAACAACTTCAACGTTCAGGTATAGATTTTACTAGTACAAGTAGAACATTTTCGTATGAAGGTGCTTTGTTGAAAGAAGTTGTTGTTGAGACTCTTCCATTGGAAGGCGAGATATCAAGATTTGAAGTATCACGAGACAATCAACGATTCATGTTTGAGTGCGAGGTCGAAGAGGAGTTGTCAAGTGAAGAACAAAGCAAAGTAAGTATCCATTGCCTGAAGAATATCTTTGATGTCCTACAAAATCAATACAATCTGTTGCGGATCATTCATTAGGTTTTGAGCATATCTATATCGATTGTAGAATTAATAGTAAGTGGAAAAGGATATGGGTCCAAGCGCTAATTTACCCCCGAGTGCACTAGAACGTCCAAGCACTCTTTGCATCTTGCAGTCGTATCCTCTTCTTTGGATGTCAATTGCAATATGGTTTGCTCGAGTTCCTCTCGCAAGTATAATATATGGGTGGATTAACATTGATATGTCCAATACCAAGTCATTGGGGTATAGGGTTTTGTTTCTAGAAGCTCAAAGATGACGATACTTAGATCATTGTTTCAGGAGGCGGCATTAGTGTCAGAGTATGCGCAAATAGAAGAGGGAAGTGGAGTGCAGTTTCAAGAGACCGATCAAGACAAGCATAATCATGACTACGAGCTACAACAGAACAACCAAGGCGATGAAGATCTGGACGATTGTGCACAAAGTACGCCCTCAAAGGCTTGAGATGCAGTAAGTCACTCCATGATTGCACTTTCATCTATTTTATTATCTCTCTAGAGGCCTCGAAGTTCCTCTTCTAAATTGAAAGAATCATCTAGTCAGAATGGGGCTTCACCACCCCTCTGCATTATCGAAAAGCATCCACGAGCAGTGGAGGCCGGCTCACATGAGCCAGATCTCCACAATAAAACTAGAGTGTTTGGTTATCAAGGCTCACTACTTGATTTTTGAGCCCTCACAATGTGGCTTCGGCGCCGAACCTTCTTTGGGGCGGGCTTGTTGCCATCTTGTTTCGAACTGTCGTCTCCCCCTTTGATGTTAGATTGTATCCACCAGCTATAGGTGAAGGCTCAACAGAGCTCCCAAAATGAGGCTTCGGGACCGAACCCTCTTTGAAGCGGGCCCGATGCCATCTTGTTTCGAACTCTCGTCTGCCCTTGTTGACGTGAGGTTGTACCCACCAGATCTAGGACATGGCTCAAATGGCCCCCAAAATGAGGCTCCGGCGCCGAAGCCTCTTTGAAGCAAACCTGATGCCATCTTGTTTCGAACTCTCGTCTGCCCCTGTTGACATGAGGTTGTGCCCACCAGTTCTAGAATAGGGCTCAAATGGGCCCTCTAAATGAGGCTTCGGCGCAGAACCCTCTTTGGGGCTGGCCTAGGGTCACCTTCGATTTTGTCAAGATAAGAGGCTAAAGTAAAAATTTAGAGGTGTCAAGTACAAATTTAGGGGAATGAAGTATGAAATTAAGCAAACTACGTCATTTGGCATATCGCAAGTATGAATTTGAAGGCGTATCCCCCACCTCTGACGTCAAATTGTACCCACCAGCCATAGGAGAAGGCTTAAATGAGCCCCTAAAATGAGGATTCGGCGCCGAACCCTCTTTAGAACAGGCCCGTTATCATCTTGTTTTTTAAACTCTTGTCCCCCCTAATGACGTGTGGATACATCCACTAGTTTGAGAGGGGCGTTCACATAAGCGTCACAATGAGTTTTTGGTGCTGAACTCCCTAGTTAACTTGGTGGAATTTTATTTCAAGTTTTTTTATAATATAAACATTACAATAAGAAAATGGCCTTTGCTAAGAATTCCATGGGAAAGAAGATTCAAAAATAAAATTTTGTTCTATGAGATAATAGTCTAGTTCAAATCACATACTTTGTAGATGCCTACAAGAAGGAGTTTTTGTCAATTTTAGAAATCCTTAGGTCAAGTGGTGTAGGTCCCTCTCAAAATTTTAGCTCCAAATTCATAGTACTTGCAACGCCAAAAATTACAAGTGTGACATATGACTAAGAGTTCCTTTTAATTTATATGTGTCACATTTGTAATTTTTGTTTTATTTCATAAGAAAAATATGAATTATGTTTGGAGTAGTCATATGCACCTTCATTTCAAATTTCAACTTGTTTGCATTAATACTCTAAAAGTAGTGATTGAATGAAGATTGAGCAAACAAGGTGTGATACCAAGTAGTACAAATCATTCTTGCATTCATCTTACAAAGTCGTAAATTTTCAAGTCTTCAACATCTCCAAGGTTTAGAAGCCGTGGTAGGAGGGTGCTAAGTACTTTGGAGTTAAGCAAGGGTAGAGAGGAATAGCTCAAGGATGGGTGTCCAAGGGAAGTAGGTTAAAAAAACCTTCTTCTTCTCGCGGCTTCGCCTGCGAAGCCCGCGGAGCTCGGGGAATTGGGGGAATTGAAAACTGTACTTTCTTTTAAGTAGACCCTACCTCTTCACCTTTTGCCGAGTGCTTCTAACCCGCAATCTCCTTCGTTGAAAATTGCTGTGGAATTTTTCTTGGTTGCAGTCACGTGATAGGGGTGCGATGGAGGTCACGGAAGGGGAGACTTCGGTCCCGAATCCTCTAATTAGCACGGAGGTGAGTCTTCAATAAACAGAGCTTATACTTTCTATGTTCATTTTATTATCCGCAATCTGAAATTGCAATTGTGAGCGTCAGAGAAATTGTCATCCTACTTTGGAATTTTGTTTGCAATGCTCAAAAGAAGTTTAGATTGTTTGCAATGCTCAAAAGAAGTTTAGATTCTCATAAATTGTTTAACCATTCATTAAAAAAGCTGCTAAAATAATAAATTCTTTTAGCTTGGTATCCTCAATTATCGTGACAATGGATTTGGTTGTTCATGTAGTTCTACTATATATGAGATGTGAATATGCAAGGGGTTTTTTTCGTTTGAATTTATCTTCCCTCTATTTTATTCATTACTCTGCTAAGTTTATTCAGTACATAGTGCTTGCAAGCTCTAACATTATTCTGTTCTGCTTTCATTTTGAAACTTCTATCTTTTTTTACTGTAGGTCTCTGATTCAGCTGATTCAGTTGCCCACTCCGATGATTGCACCGTCGTAAAGTGCCCACCAGATTGCCACGATGCCAAAGAAGGGGAGCGATTATGTCGCAAGTTGGAGAAGCGTGACTATCACTCCGTTCTCAATAGCATGCGATCTTTCGATTCAGGAATTCCAATTCCATTGTGCAGGCTTTTACCTTTTACCTCTTGCAAGAGGTGGATGTCCGTCGCCTCGAGATTCTTTTCGAAGATTGTGATGGCTATGATGATGCAGATCGTGCACTTTACGTGTCCATTTACAACGACAAGGAGACAACCATTGATGTTGGAGACGAGCATCGAGCTACTTGGGGTCATCATTGGCATGATGCTAATGATCGCTTTGACTCCCAACTTTAGTCTTCAGATTTATTTGCTCACCTGCGAGGTAAGATGTTTTATGTTTGGGATGGCAATCACAAATTCTCCGCCTGGTGGCGCAAGATCAACAATGATCATTCCCAGGAGGCCCGATGGCATTTCTCTGTCATTTGCATTGTCTTTGATCCACGAGGCCGCATTGGGCCTCTGTTGAATGCAATGAACGACGTTAATTGGTGAGCCATTTTAACTCTCTTTTAATGTCTCTTATTAATGTCATTTCTTTCAATTTCCTATCTAACTACTTTTTATACAGGTCCACACAAAACGATCATGTGAAGACCAGTCTCCCTGCTCGATTGACTCGGATCCGATATTTTCGAGCACTCTCTTTGGAGGATTTCCGTGACTTGCTCACCCCTACTGAATACAAAACTTGTCAAGAAATCAAGAAGAGTAGGCCAACTTGGTTTCCTCTCACGGTTGATGTCTTCATCTCTTTTCTCTATCAGGTGCGTTTTCTTCACTCCTCTACATTTCTAAATTAATTCACTCTTTTTTATATATTCTTTGTCACTAATTACCTTTACTTTCTTCTTAGGCTCATATATCCCGTGCTTCTGATGAGGCGGTCCACAATTACAATGATCGTACTCCAGAGAAGGAGAGGACTGCAGTTGCCGTGTGGGGAGTCATGCAAGCTGCTTCCGACAAAGCTATTAAAGTGATCAAGCAGAAGGACTTCTTGAAGTATTTAACAGTCGTCAATCCATGGAATGGTCATGAATTCTTCAATCAGGTTAACACAATACATCTCCGCTTAATCCTTCTTTTATTTCATCTTATTCTATGGACTTCTCTAATTTTATTTGGATGCAAGAGATTGATTTGCACTATAGTGCAAATTCCAAGCCAGAGGTGACAATTGAGAAGCTACAAAAAATTGCAACCTCTCAAGTCGAGCCTGAATTCAAAGCCAAATGGCTTCGATGGTGGAATTCAAGTTCTATGCGGCGGGCCGCCTATCGATTTTTGCCTGCCAATTTCAAGGAGCTTGACCTCGATACTTGGCTCAACAAGGCCACATTCTGGGCTCAGGTAATACTCTTTCCAAACATTTGTTCTTCAACTTCTTTGTTTCGTTCTTCAACTTATTTGTTTCCCCTCATTCATTATTCATATTCATTGCAGATTGAAGATCCTATTGTCAAGTAATTAAATGAGATTTTGGGTGAGGAGTTGGCTACTATTGATTGGAGTGCACATGGAGGTGTCATGAAGCCCTCTGATTATGTGGAGTCTAGGAGAATTTTGCTTTGGGACAAAGCATTCCAAACTTTTCTTCACCCAAATGCTACCCCCCTTTTGTAAAGGGTTCTGTATTTGATGATCATCCTGGAGCACCATTGGCAGAGAATCGAGTTCTGTATCGGTACTTCTAACATCTCCACTCTCTCTTAATTTATATAATCTCTGTGATATTTTTCCTTTCCTACATCAAACCTTAGTAGCTCACTTTTTCTTTCTCTTATCATAGATACATGATGCGCGAGCTCATTGTAAAGCTTGCCATCCCACCTCAATCTCTCCCTCCCTATTTTGGAGCTTGGATAAAGCCCTCCTCCGACCTTTGCATGTACACTTTAGTGCAACAAAAGAGGTACGCAGCAAATCACCTTCAAGCTGGGTGTTGGTACCTTGATTGCTCTCCAAAGTATACTCCAGACGATGAGGTTCAAGTTAGAGAGACCCTTGATACTGCCTCTGTACCACCCAGTGGAGCTGTTGACGTTGTCGACATTCTTGAAGAAGAGTCCATTCAGCCGGTTCACGTTCGTGGTGACGGTTCATCACAGAAGAAGAAACATTTGACCAAGGCTCAGAGGGAGGCTGCAGACGTGCTTGCTAAG
>CAXARX010000030.1:0-19800 GCA_963971425.1 Bryoerythrophyllum caledonicum | reverse complement strand
GATTTCAATTAAGACTTAGTAAGTAATGTACTCTCAGAATTTCATAAACTTTGAGCACACGGTTTGAAAGTTTATAATGTTTAAAGTCAAGGAAATGGTTCATTTTCTTACCTCCAATCAATGGATCACCAATCTTTGACCCACTTGTTGTCAAATTTTTGCACTATACAAGGTCAAAATCCATTACCATCTTGTTAAACATGATGATAGTTCCTGATACGCTAGTTTTGTAGAGGTATAGGACGAGTGTAGCATATTCAAAACAAATGTGCAAGTATTGGAAGTTCAAAATTTGCCAATTCACACTTCAATTTTTTGTGAGATAAATATGTTTTTGATTGATAATCTGAATGGTCAATAGGAAGGCTTCCACCAGATGTTGTTGTGGAAATAATAAAAAGAAGTTTTGATTCAACTTTGAACGTTATGATTTTACAAATGAAAAACATCCAACAATTGAAATTTGAATCAGTTCTTCTAAACCAGGTTGCATATTGAATTCCATACTATGCCCCATCCGCACTAATTGGGACCCCAACAACAATAATTAGGGTCCCCAACAACAGCTAAAGGGGCCCCAACAACAGTGGTTCGGGCCTCTAGCAATAGCTCCTGGGGCCCCCAGCAATAGCTCTTGGGGCCCCAACAACAGTCATTGGGGTCCCCAGCAATAACTGCTAAGGCCCCAACAACAGTCGTTGGGGTCCCCAGCAATAGTTGCTAGGGCCCCAACAACAGTCCTTGGGACCCCCAACAATAGCTGCTGAGTTCTCAACAACAGCTGCTAAAGTCTGCCCGACTAATTTCAATCCCGAAACGTAGCACTTTTTGGAGTGGATGGAGGCCCAAATCATGTCCAAAGTACAGAAGAATTGGTTCACTTATTATTTGGCTATGTTTGAAGAGGATCTTACGGTTACTTTTTGAATATTTTTCTCCCATTGAGCTCTACATGGAATTTAATTTTGAGGGATTTTTTACTGTATTTCAGCGTTTCGACCCCCCAAGGGCGTTTGGGGGTTAATATTAAATTGTATTTGGATTGAAAATATGTTTGAAAAAGTAAAACTAGATTCGAAATCGGAGATGGCAAAGAGCACCCTTAGGTTTAGGGTTAAGGGTTTAGTATATATAAAGGGGCTAGTTTTTAAGTTATATGTAAGAAATATGCTACATTACACCAATTATTTGCCATGTGAATGCCACGTGGAAATTGTTGAAATTTTGGGATTGAAACATTGATAAGTTTGTAATAAATTTGCTTTAAAAAATGGGTCCATTTCAAACATGGGTGACTGAAAATCTACAAAACTACAATTCAAACTCATCTTGCCATTGCGGACCTTTATCGTTCTAGGATTCGAACCGGAGACTGTAAAGAATTTCAATAGTGGACCAATTGAATTTGTAGTTTCTGTGAAGGCGTTTAGGGTCGTTCAGTTTTTATGTATAAATGATGTTATATTACCTTGACTATTTCTCCGACAAAAAAATTAAATTTCCAATGTTAAAAACTATAATTTGTACCGTGCTTTGGATGGAAGATTTTCGGGTTGTAGCAATTTTTATGTACATCAACCGAAGAATCTCTCAACCATGGCGGGGTTTGAACTATAGATTTTGATCAACATCTTTTACTCATGATACATAAATACATACAAATAGTGCCAACCATGGTGGTTCAGTGAAGACGATTAAAATGTGGTGGGACAATGTGGGCACCCTGGAATATTTAGTTGATTTGGGTTGTAGGATCCAACAAATGATTTGTCATGCCAATTCCGGCAGTGCACAGTCTGCATCCTTTAGGTTTTTGTATAAATTCATGGCATTTAATAAATTGCTTAAGTAATACATTTCTGGAATTTGGTGTAATGTTATGCTATGTCATGCTTACACAATTACTAATATGACCACGTTGGATATTATATTTTTTTCATGTTGGAGATTAGAATGGAAATACAAAGAGAAGAAAATGTTAGAGGGAAGATGTAGAAGAGAAGTGTAGGAAATTAGAGAGAAGTAGAAAGAAAATAATACAAAAGGAAGAGAGGGACAACCAAATAAAAATTAAACTGTCAAGTAAACTAGAAGGAGAAGAGAACCAGAGAGAGAGGGGGACAATTATAAATGTACACCTTATTAAATTTGAAACATCTTGTTTTCTCTTGTACAAGATGTGTTATAAACCTTCTCATTGATTGTTTGGATAAACATTCTAAAAGATGCCGGGTGCACAAAAAAGTGAAATGTGAATTGGCCATGTTTGAACCTCCACTCCTTGCACAAATTTGTTTGAATATGCTACTCCCGTTTCTTACCTCTATAAATTGGTGTACATGGAATTAACATCAAGCTTCACAAAACAATATAAAGTTATGAACTTCTGGATTGGATCAGGGTTTAGGGAAAGAAAAGTCAAAGTCTAGAATACCAGTCAACGATGGAAGAAAATGAACAATTTTTTTTACTTTACACACTATAATCTATCAATCCATGCGGTGGATTGCAACCATAAGAGCATGGTGTGTTCATATAGAAGTCTACTTTAGGATCTTACGGTTTAAATTCTAAAGATTACTTGAAAAATGTGATTGCTATGCCTCTTTTTCGATGTGACGTTTTGGACTAATTTTTTAGCTAAATTGGCCATGTTCCTTTAGAGTTTCAAACAAGGGTAAAATATTTAGACCTTCATATTACTTAAATATGATAGGAAGTGTTATCAAAGTCTCAGTGTCTCATGAATATGGATCAACGCAGGGAAGAGAATAAGTTGTTGTTTGGATTGTAAACCCCATGATTTAACTATCCGTGCAGTCGATAGGAACCAAATATATGAACACGCCATACTGTATTAGATGGAAACTATCGCACGAATCGATAGATTATAGTGTCTATGTAATGTTTGAAGTACAGAAGTTCCAAATCTTTTACCATCGTCTTAAAAATTAGGCATCATGTTCATACCCCATACACCAATTTCTAGAGGTAAAAGAGGGGTGTAGCATCTTCTAGAAAATTCAACAACAAGTGGAGGTTCAAGAATGGCCAATTCACGTTACAATCACTTCTGAACTAAATATCTTTTATAATGCTTATCCATATTCCAATTGGTCAATTAAAGGGTGTACATCACATCTTTTAGGAGAACAAAAGAAGAAGTGAAAAAACAAATAAAAATTGTAAGTTTTATTGGGGAAAAGAAGAATTTTTGTTGCACATTGCACAAAAAATGGTGAAATTATTTTACTTCGAATAAAATGCGAATTTACAATGAAGACCATCATTTTTTGGGAAAACCTTTAAAGAAAAAAATATTTCAGATGAGTATGAAAAACCTCTGTGACTGAATGTCAATAGAAAATTCTATAAAAGGATTTTAGATGTCCGTGCTCCCTTTTTTTGACTATGGGTAGTACTAAATTTGAAACCACAAATCTACAAAAAATTAAATTAATACATTCAAATAGCTCTTCCCAAGGACAAAGTAACATAAAATTTTCGAAAGTTGTTTCTTCATATTCGCAATCTAGAAACCTGCCCAAAATGAAAAACTCGCCGCGAAGGAGATTTAGTCATGTAGAGGCCAAAAATCCTCCCATACAAAGTTATGCCTATGCAGTGGGCAATGTACCCTTGGCCCTTGGAACATTGTGCCCGTGGGCCATTCCAATTTCCTCCTGGTGAGTCAAACATAAAAAAAGGAAACGAGCATCTCTTACATGTTATGTAAAATATTTTAAGTGGATCCATTATTAAGAAACTATATAAATCTATGCTTCCACGCGCACAATGGAATATCCTCGTGAATGCGCACAAAATCTTCCCGACATTCTCCCGACCATTAATGCACGTGACTGGATCTCCAGATCTGGATTGCACGTGCAAAGTCAACCGTCCCAGAAAAGGAAGTGGAGGACAAGAGAAGGGAGATGAGAGGGGAGAGAGTTGGGAGGGGAGGGAGCGTAAGGAAGTGGAGGAGCGAAGCGGGGAGGCCGACTGATTGGGGTCGGCCGCGGACAGACTCTGCGGACGGATCTGATCGGACGGCTAAGACTGATCAGACGGCCGCAGCTGCGGACGGCCACGGCTGTCCGATCAGGCGATACGCCCGAGGCCGTCTGCCATCGGACGATTCGCCAACCGTCTGCCGAGGCCGACCGCCACTTGCGGTCGACATAAAAGGCGGACGGCTGACCTTTCTCCCACACTCTAGTGGACGAGCTGGTCGCTTTGGCATATTTTGCCAAATTGCTTGCGCCCCCTCGAGTGGCTCATTATTTCTTAATTCATTTAATCCCTAAACGACGAGAGTCTCCTTCGGGGGGATTCCTTGATTTTTGGGCAGGTTCCTAAAATTTGAAAACAAATCAATTTTCTCTGAAATTTTTATTCTAGATTGCCTTTGATAAGAGCTTTGTAGACATATTTTTATTTTATTTTTTGGATTTGTGGTTTGAAAGTTAGTATCACTTATAGTTTTTGAGGGAAATTGTCAAGGAACTTTAGGGGTTAATTCCCATTCATTCATTTAATTGTTTGTTCTAGTTAGGGAAGATGCCAAGGTCCAACCGGCCCGTTGCTCCAAAGGGGAAAGCCCCCTAGATGGATTGGGACGCAACGGATGATCCAGATGTTGTTGCGGAGTACGGATGGCAGGATGAGGAAGAGAGGTTGTGGACTTGCACCATGTGCAAGAGGTACGTGAAGATGAAGCACCTCATGAAGTTGTGGCCCAGGGCACAAGCGAGGATATCGGGGCCGCGGCGCGAAGGTCTAGCGAATAGTTGTCTGAGCGACCATTTTCGCCATCGATATCATGATGTCACTAATGCGGTGGGTGTACGCAACTTGAGGCCGGAGATCATGTTGTATTCGAACATGGCGATGGTTTGGGCGGAAATTGTCCTAGACAAGGATGTGGACTGGCGCACCGTGGCGGGCCGCAATGTCAGCCTGATGGATCGAACTGCCCATTTAATACCAACCACTTGGAATCAACCGAGTGATTGTTGGCCACGTTGGTCAAACCGAAGATCCGGGGACAAATCCGATGCCCACCAACAACGGCGGACATCTCCAGAAGAGTACGGGGGACATAACTACAACGACTACAACCGTGGCAATGATATGGGTTCCGCGCCTGTAATATTTGGTGGGGGGAGTGGCAGCCATTACTACGAAGGCGGCCAATGTGGTATAGGGACCAACACCCCTCGGAGCGAGACTCCAACGCATCCAAGGGGTACGTATGAGTCTAGTCGTAATTTCGTGCCTGTATCATTTGGTGGAGGGAGTGGCAGCCATTACTACGAAGGCGGCCAATGTGATACAGGGACCAACACCCCTCAGAGCTATACGCCAACGCATCGAAGGGGTACGTACGAGTCTGGTCGTAATTCCCCTGGAAAAGAGGAAGAACACAACACCGCAAACTTTGCACCTGTTTATTACGATGGATATGGCGGTTCTTACCATGGATATGGCCGTTCTTTGGATGGCGGCCAATGTGGTACAGGGACCAACACCCCTCAGAGCTATATGCGAATGCATCCAAGGGATACGTACGAGTCTAGTCGTAATTCCCTTGGAAAAGAGGAAGAACACGACACTCCAAACCCTGGACACGTCTACTACGATGGATATGGCCATCCTTACGATGGATATGGCCATCCTTACGATGGATATGGCCATCTTTACGATGGATATGGCCGGAGCTTAGATGGGAGAGACAACACACCTCCATCAACGTTTCCACCTCGTCAGAACGAAGATGCCAACTTTGAAAGACAAATGCATGAAGCCACAATACAAAGCGAGAACGAGTACATCCGCAGGCTCGAAGATGAATCTCGCTACATGAACAGGCAATACAATAACTTGTATGATGTTTATTCAAGCGGGCCGTACTCAAGTGGCGCTGGGCCAAGTCAAAGACGTGATACTGACTCAGATTCCGATTAATCGTACATGGTCTTTGTGTAATATAATCCATGTGGATAATGTCTTCATGCGAGAACAATGTTAACCATTTTGTAAATTTAGAAGGTCATTCTTTAAGATCTTCAAATTGATGTTTATTAAATATTTCTACGCTGCGGCCATGTCAATGTAGATGATGAATGTACAATGCATGCTACGTGTTTCCAAATGAATTTTATTGATAATTTATTAGTATAAGTGGATGTGTGGAATGAGAAATTTTTATACATTCCAACTTTTCATTCACCTCATAAAAGTTAAAGAGTATTTCATATCATTACATGTTCAACAAATTTCTTTTTACAACCTGTACCTCTAAAGTTCCTTGAGTATTTCTCACCCAGAAGTTAAAGCAAGAAGAGAAACGCCGGTCCGCGAAGGGGCCGGCGTGAATAAAAAATTTGTTTGTTCCATCACTAAGACCATGCCCACCAGACACCGTGTAGGGGAGGGCTTGGTTTCTTTTCAATTTTGCGTTGGTGTAGTAGAATGGACATGACCTATTGAATGGCAACGGTGTTAATAATATTGAAAGTGTGTGAAATTGTTTCGATGGAGATTTTAAAGGTATCTCAAAAGGATATTTATAGATGGGATAAAGGTGGTGGCACGAGCATGGGCAGTGATTACAATAAGCGGGTCCATTTTCCATCCGAGGGCAACGATGTCATTAATAAGGGGTTGCTAGGTTGGTATTCATTTATTTTGTTTTCAATTGTTTCCGGGGAGAATCAATCATTACAATGTGTGAATTTGATGAATTGAATGGTATACTCTTGGTTAATGTGGTCGCGTGCAGGGTCATTATATGGTAGGCCCCGAATGCAAAGTATGTCGGCTTTGAGTCTAGCGTTACAGGGACAGCGCTAAGTTGCGCATGTACATGGGACTCGGGAGTAGCCAAGGGGGGACTGTATTTCCTTGTGGGTTGTAACTTGTTATTAAAGGTGCCGGCATTCATGAGGATAAATCATCATGATTTTTATGGGAGGTAAATAGTTTTCAAATTTCCCATACTGCTTTGTTATGTCTTGTGACAATTAAGGAGTGTATGTGATGGTTTTGGCATTTTGAGTAGAACATGGAGTGATTTGTCGGGGTTTGAGAAAGTGCATATGGGTTTCCCAAATATCGACTATTACGGAATTTGATGACGCATGTTATTTGTGAGTTCGGGATGATGGGATTTTTCCAAGAATTTGTAGAGAGTTCATAGTCTATTTTGTTGTTGCCAACCCATTATTCTATATTAGGGAAGTTTTCTTTGATTGTGTCAAGGTTGTTATAGAGGTCTTGTTTCTTGAGATATTTGTTCAAGAATAAAACCGGAACCTTAACGGGGGTATCCTCTTTAGGAGGCCAATCTTCTTTTTGGAAGTACTATGGGATAGCATGTGGATGTTCATACAAGTCTTTGGCATTTTCATGCGTTTTTTTGTGGACCTCTTTTCCAGGTTTATTTGCTTGTTCGTTTCCATGGATATTTGCTTGAGCAGAACTTTGTGAAGGGTTGTTATATGTGTTCAGTTTTGTAACATGTGGACCAACGACATTAAAATAGTTTGGTCGAGATGGCTATTGTAGAGGATAGGGTTTGTTAGTTGGATGTTTAGTAGATAACGTGCATTGATATAGTCAGTGAATATGTGTGCGGGTTTGTTGTTGTATTGTGTTGTGATGATTTTTCATGTTTTGTGTATGGCCATAAGTTCTGCTCTAAGGATATTCTAGTGTGTGGAAATTACTCCATAGAGTACACGAAATAGTATACCAAATACATTATACAATATCAATGAATACAACAAAATCTTCCTATAAGCATTTTTGCTATTCATATTTGAATGCCTGTACATTTTAATGTATGCATGTTTGTATTAATGATTGCATATACTTCATTGCTTAAAATTGTTATGGTTCTAGATGTCCGAGTAAATATGTCGTAGCAATCTATCTACGGAATTAGGCATTGAACTTCCTTAAAATGCTTTATAAACACTCACAAGAATGTGATTTCTGGAAAACCTTCTACACAATTTATTTTTTCTACTAAATCAAAACCCTACTTAGAGAGCCGATATCCACTATTAATATAATCTGGCCAAATTACAATTTCATCCACTGCGGATGAAAATAGTCACAGGATGGAAAAGTAGTCCGTGGTTGAAAAAACAGTCTCTGGACGAAAAACAATCTCCAGAAGAAAAATCGTCTACAAATGATTATTGCTAAGTGTTAAGAATCATCACGGACACTATTAAGAAACACTTAATGTTTGTAACCCGCTCCTTCTCTAGTCTTCATTTTTTTTTAAGTAATTTTGAAATGAATCTTTTTATTAATATTAAATAATATAGAAAATTCATTAAAGTGGTTGTTATTATGCGTTGCAAAACAAGCGCGAACCACTATTAAATTTCTATAGATGCAAACTAGCGGTTGGAGCTTGCTTTGCAACGCATTAGTCCAACCATTGTAATGTAGTTTAATATTATAATTAGTTTTTCAAAATTTCATCCACAGTCTAATTTTCATCCGCTGCGAATGTTTTCATCCACTGCAAACATTTAAACCGCAGTCTGATTTTCATCCGCAACCTGTTTTTCATTCGTTGCGCTGTTTTTCATCCTCTGCGAGATTTTTCTTCCGCCGCATAGAATTTCATCCACAGCGGATGAAACTATTTTTTTGGCAGAATTAACTTAACAGCGAGTTAATAACTTCCAAAAATATTCATTTTTTTGGAATTCCAACTTCGGATTTGGGCTTTTTAGGTGTGTTCTCATGTGGCAGGTAAGCAAAAAAATTATTACAAAAGTTTTGAAAATTTGACATTTTCGAGTGTATTTAAAAATAACATTTTAGGGACTAAACTTTGGATGTAAATTATGGCTAGAGAATATGTTCATCACATTCGATCTCATGCATGTTTTTTGTGTGTTAGTGTTGGTTGTGTTTTCAAATTTGTTATATATAGCAATATTCATTTACAAGACATGTAAGGTGTCTCATTTGAAATCTCATTTGAAACAATAATATGATAATGGACACGGAAAGAATACAATTGGATGGAAGGGGACGCCGCCAAAGCATGCATAAACCCTAAACATGCAAAGTTTGAATCAAACTTTTAACTTTTCTATGCACCTGATTCAGGTGTAAATATTTAGAAGAATGTACATGACAATGTCATGGAAAACCTCATGAGAAACAATGTTTTTCACCGTTCCCTTGAAAAAACAAGTCTTCTCTTTATTGAATTTCTTAAAAATAGCATACCAACCCAAGTCAAACATTTTCACACATTGTCATTCATTGTCAGGCGAGGTACCAAAAGATCTTATTAATTTTCACATAAAACCTACATATCTTTGTATTTGTTACATTTTATTTCTCTACATTAATATGTGGTGTAAACCTTCTTATTGACCATTCGGATTAGTAATCCAAAACACATTATCCGCATTAATCCAAAACACATTAGTAATCCAAAATTCATTATCCACATACAAAATATAAACAACCACCTCCCCCCAAACAAACAAGACCCTAATAACATAACTAAGCCTAAAAAATTTATTATTATTATTAGTATACAAAAAATAAAAACTCTAAAATACAACACTAAACATACATATCACAAACTCCTATTACTTCTAGGAGGAGACATAGAAACCAACCCCGGACCCATGCCAAATATACTAAAAAGACACCCTACGTCACATAAGAAAAATGCCGAAATATACTTCATACCTGATACCATAAAACTACAACCAGAATACGGACACATTGCAAAATCCTTTGCACCTTTTTAAAAAAACACACATACATTATACCATACACATAACACTACACATCCAAACATTGCCCAATACATACAACAAAAAAATACGCACCCACCACCTCACATTCTATATGCACTAATAGTCACTACACACCCAAACATAGACAAATGTAACCATCTCTTAAACCCACAAAATTTGAACACAATAACATGGACCAATACACTTCTACAAACTCTACTAAACTTACAAAATCCACCAGAACGACACATTTACACTCCACACCCTTATACTAAATTCCTAGTAGACAACCAAAATATTATAAACCATGGGAACTCAATACATAAAAAATTATACGACTTCTTACATAGTTAAGAAATACCACCCTCAAATAATACAATAAAACAAAAATTCCCTTACCTCCCTAACAACCTCATAAATGAATCACTAAAATGTCTAGACCCTATACCAGAGTACACCCATCCACCCCCACCTCTTCCCTACATCCCTCCTCAAAATCAAAACATTAGATCAAACCAAGAAAAAACATACATAATCACATGGAATGCCTCCTCACTAAACACTGCCCTTCCGAGCTTACAAAATTTAGTCACAAACACAGACACACCACCAGCCCTCATAGTAATACAAGAAACAAAACTAACCGCCACAAAATCTACAAAATATATACAAAATATATTTCAAAACTATAAACTCATCTTTAACAATACACATACACTTACAAAATGCATGCAACAACGAAGACCATACACCCCAGGCCGAGGTGGCCTCCTTACATTAATACACAAAAAATATACATTCCCAGGCAACATCAACAAAATCCCTACCCCAATGCACATATCACCATACATTCAAATAATTAAAATCACTAATCACCCACTACAACCGTGGTTAATCTTTCATATATATATGCCATCCCATCCCGAAGATACTAGATTCCTCTTAGATATACAAAACACTATTACATCCCAAATTAATAACAATCCCAATCATACATACCTATTATGTGGAGACTTCAACAGAGACATAGCACTAATTGGCCGTCAAAATGGAAACCAACACCCCCCCTCAAAACATTGATTACCAATGGCGTCGCTTCAAAGAAAATTTAAACTTCACTTACATCAATACCGATACACAATTCTCTAGACAAGGTGGCTATAATTATAGTGATTGGAATCTAATAGATGGATTCTATATAAATACAAATAACAATACACAATATACCTCCACAACAAACAATGATAGTAATCTCAACTCGGACCACTCACTCATACAATTGCACATCCCAAACAACACACTAATTAGTAGAACTCCTATAATCCCAAACAAAGACACTATACGCATACTCAACCCCATCCCAAAAACCAACATAGAAAAATTCAACACAAAATTCTTCGAAGAAAACTCAGTACAAATAGACTACCTCATAAACACTCTTGAAAATAATAGTCAATTAACACAAGCACAATGGCAAGAAGCATGCCACACCCTAGACAAACTCATCAATAAAATCTCCGATACACTAGAACAAACTTGTAGAGCACATCCAATACTTCAAATGACAAACAGAACTTCTCAACAAGGCGGGTATCTACCCCGTAAACTTTCTAAAACTTGGAAACAACACTTAACCACATACCATATCATACGCAAAACCATTAGAATTGAAAAAAACAACCCTCAATGGCGTAACCACCCCATACACAACAAACTACTAACTATACAACACATCCAAATCCCTACCCCGCCGCCTCCGGACCTTCCCCACGATACATGGATAAAAGATATTGCGCTAATTGCAAAAGATGCCAACATACAAGCCCAGAAAATAATCACAAAATACACCAAAGAAAACATTAAAAAACCCATCTCAAAATACAGACAACTATACAAAATCAGCCCCAAAAAAATTAACAAAAAAGTCTTTAAAAACCTTGTATCCCCACCAATAGATTGTATCACAGATCAATATAATAATATTCTAACTAGCCCCGAAGACATTGCGAATGAAATATTTAACCAACAAACAAAAACCAATAGACCAACAGTACCAACATGTAATTACCAACCACAACATACAATAGAATGCACATGTGCAGTACGCCAATATCCATGGCACGACCTGGACAGATATACCCTTGACAAGCGAGGTGAACTAGAAATTCCACTACATAAATACCTCAATAGAGCCACATACAACACATGCCTTCAAAATCTTGGAAATAATAAAGCTCCAGGCCCAGACCGCATACCAAACTCAATACTCAAAAACATGCCTCCAAGATTTCATAAGCTATTATTTCTATTCTTCTCCCACTGCTTTAAACAAAAACAGATACCAAACTCATGGAAATTGAGTACAACAATTTTACTATACAAAAAAGGCAATTCTTCCATACTACCCAACCATAGACCAATTGCACTAGCTAACACAATATACAAACTCTTTACTAGTACACTCACCTCCATTTTTTCCTCATACGGCGAAAAATTCAAAATCCTACATGATAGTCAAGAAGGATTTAGAGCAGAGAGAAGTACCGCAAGACAAATACAAACTATAATAGCCGCATTAGAAGACGCAAAGTTTACTAACCAAGATATATACATACTATACGTAGACTTCAAAAATGCCTTTGGTTCAATTGACCATGCCCGGCTTCTAGCAATTATGATGGACCTTGGTTACCCAAAAGGTGCAACTACACTTGTTGGAAACATCTATTCTAAATCATCTACTTGTTATACCGGTGAACACTTTGGGGAAACAAAACCTATACCCATTCTAAGAGGAACTATATAAGGGGACACCCTAAGCCCATACCTATTCATTATATTTTTAGAACCACTACTTAGATGGCTAGAAAGAGGCAATAACGGATATACTTTCGGCACATCACAAGTCACAATTAACTCCGCCGCATACGCGGATGACCTAGCCACCATAACTAACAAAATCAAATCAATCCAAATACAACTCAATAAAATTGATAGATATTGTAAATGGGCTGGCATGGATGTGGGAGTCCCAAAATGTGCCGCTACCGGATGCCCAAATAAATCTAAATTGAACCCTACTACTTTCAAAGCCCTAATGCAAACCTCTAACATCAACTACCGCAACCAACCAATCCCTATACTACACCAAAACGAACCATACATATACTTAGGTATAAACCTTGTTCCCTCACTAAAATGGAAAATCCAAATTCACACTACAACCACAAAGCTCATCAAACAGTGCAAAGAACTTACAACATGTCCGGCCACCATGAAACAAAAAATAAAAATGGTTGATACAGTACTACGCCCAGGTGTGGCATACAGATTTTATGGAGTACCACACTCTATGCCAGCCATCAAAAAACTTGATCAAAAAATAATCGCCATACAAAAAACCATATGTAGGTTACCAAAATGTATGTCAAACGCAATAACACAACTCCCGCATAACCTATTTGGACTTGAAGCTTTCTCCCTAAAAAACGCATATCTCTGATGTATAGGAGAACAACTACAAAATGCCTTAAACGATAAAGGTAGACTTGGAAAAATATATAATGGATTAACTCATTACATCCTTGCCCAATACGGTGGCGCCGAAAACATACCTAGAATTTAAAAAATGACTCTATAAGATCACCAATAACACGAACATTCTTCTTATTGAAACATATAGCCAAAGTCCACCTTAAAAGCACACTCCCAAACTTCCTCATTAATCCTACAACACTTGAAACATTATGGCGACAAGAAACACTAAATCACAACACACTCAATGCCCAACTCTCCCAAAAGTTTCTACAAAAACTCCTCTCAAAAAATATTTTTGAACTAACCCAAATTACCCTACCTAACGGCACACACATCATGAACTATGAAGACTTCAAAATCTACCACTTCACCCCAACCAAACTATTAAAAAGTGCCTTAAACGTTGCTAAACAACTATTTTGTCACTCAACATGCCCCACTACATGTCATACTTCTTGTAACATACACCCATACTCGCATATACTTAAAGATTCATTCATCACCCTCAATAATAACATCACCCCAAGAAATAGTCTCACACCAATCAACCCCCCTAACCCCCCACATACATACCATCCCCGCCCCCCAACATACATCCCCAAAAACCCTACCACATACCCCATTAATAACATCATAGGCCATAAACATATCCAACACATAGACACAAATAACATACAAAACACATACACAAAATACTTATGCCTATGGCAATATAATGATAACACATACAATAAATGGCTCCCCCAAAGAGACCTGTTTCCAAGACACGACACTAATACCTCCACACATAACACCGAAAAACTAAACAATACTACCAACATACCCAAAACAAAACATACTCAGATATCATCCAAGCCCATCACCTACAAGAACAACTCTTAGACTCAAGATCTGTAACACCTCCTATAATCATCACACTCTTAAACATTGACACAACAGAATGCAACCCCGAAAAAGATATCCTTACATCCTCAAACATAATTCTAATAGATAACGATCAAGCACATTTATATGAAGAAAATGGCCGACATTTACACACCATCCCCATTACTCGACTTCAATGGTTATGGAATCAATACAATACAAAATTAAAAACCCCCACAAACATCGAACCAAAGACTCAACCCTTTGAAACTGAACTAATCTGGTTATACCAAAGATACAAATACCGAATACCAAAAACTGACCCCCTAAAAAATGCACAATACCCACCTCCATTTTAGACTCACTAATCTCATCCTTTAACATTGAACAATCATATTTTTCTTCCCCGGTCACATGTTCTACCAAACTAAAAAAATTCTATTCACCTTATGAAAGAGACAAAGTATTCGGATCCCTAGGGAAGGCCTTTGACTATAAATGGATCGGCAATGGTATAGCTCACCCCCACAACGAGAAAGATATGGAACAAGCAATACATTGGGCTCGACTTGCGGCCAAACAAGATCCAAATAACACAAATACAATCATCATCAAACCGAATAACAATTGGTACCAAAACAACAACCCACACTCAAATCCATTCCCAGATTCCCATATCATTACAGTATTTGAAGCAGATACAATACCATACGAAGAACCTACTATTCCACCTGAGCTAAAAAAACCTCGAATCGAGCCATCTACATTACAAATACTATGCGTCCATCATCAAAACCAAACCCTTGGCTCCCTCGAACAAATTGCGGAACTCACCTCCATAACAGACAATCTAGACATACAGCGACCATACATAAAACTGGCCCCACCACCACCCACACAAACCCCTGTAAACAAAAGTAAAAACTGGTCAAAAACTAAATTATGTCAACAATACAATAAACTACTCCGTCACACCTCCCCCTCTTCCAGACTACCCAACTCATACCACACCAAAATTCAACCCCGCACACAGCTACTACACCGATGGCTCCTTTAAACCACCCGAACAAATTAGCCCGGGCTCTTGGCGCAGAGAAAAAGCTGGCTATGGCATATATAATTCTACCAAGGAAATCAAACTAGCCAAAAGACTCCATGGACTACAAAATATCCTCAGAGCAGAACTCATGGCCATCCACAAAACACTACATATCATCACAACAAAATACAACAATGAACCTGCACACATATTCACCGATTGCATAAATGCACTTTACCTACTAAACACTCATATAACCCACCCTACCCTTCATAATAGCCACCCCGATCAAATCATATTAACATCCATGGTCCAAATGTTACAAAACCGTACACAAATCACTACCCTCCATAAAGTGAGAGCCCATGCCAACATTGATGGTAACTAACAAGCAGACAATTTAGCAAAAGAAGGCCGAGAAAAAACACACAAAAATGCCAAAGACCCACACAAGCATGCCCATGCTACCCCATACTAATTTCAAAAAGAAGAATGGCCTTCCAAAGAAGATACCCCTGACAAAGGCCCAATTAGATTTTTGGACAAATACCTCAAAAAACAAGACCTCTACAACAACCTTGATACAATCTCAGAAAGTATTCCTAACATAGAAAAATGGACTAACAATAACGACATAGACAATGACCTCTCTACAAATTTTTGGAAAAACCCCATCATCACCGATTCACAAATAACATGCCTTATCAAATTCCGTACCAGTCAGTACATGGGAAACGCCTGTAAACAACTCTTCTTTGGAATAGAAAGATTTCCATCCATAACATGCCCCATATGCCCCTCAGCGGACCCCGACACATGGCTACATGTTCTACTCAAATGCCAAAACCACCACATACACTCCCTAATTGTTAAAAGACATAATAAGGCGGTATGGGAAGTCCGAAAACTAATCACCTCCTACAATAAATCGAGATGTTTTATACTAATGAACGCCGACACTTTTAATAACAATCCACAAGAAAATATGGTCCCCCCTCGGCTACTCCCATGCTCATGTACAATCCAAAGATGTCATTGTAACGCTAGGCTCAAACCGGACATCCTTTGTGTCAAAGGTTTACCATATAATGACCCACCACCCGATAAAGTCAACCAAGACTACATCATTCAATTCATTGAATTCACATATTGCAACGATAGATTTTCCCCGGAAACAATCCAAAACAAAATAGACAAATACCAACCCCTTATTGACGACATCATTGCCCTAGGATTGAATGTCAACCCCCTTATGGTAATCACAGCCGGCGCTTGGGCCACCACCTTTATCCCATCTATGAAAACTCTAGAAGACACATTCAAGATATCCAATGATACAATTAAAACCTCCTTTAAAAATATTAACACCATAGCTATCCAACATGCCATGTCCATTCTTCTACATAAACGCAAAATTGAAAACAACCAAGCCCTCCCCGATACACAGGACCCCCCCTAAATTCTTCCCCCGCCTTGATTTTCATGACTAGTTGGTTTTGAGGTTTGTGACTACTTGCTTGGTTTGTGGTTTGTTCGTTGGCTAGTTGCTTGGGTTGTGATTTGTTGGTCGGTTGATTGTAGTTGTCGTTCTTTGGCTTCTTGTTACATAGTGTCTTGTTACATAGTGTCGAGAGGGAAGTAGTTCCAGCTTACTAGTTCCTTGTCCTGTGGGCATGGTCTTAGTAGTGGAACGAACAGACACTTTATTCACGCCGGCCTCCTTCGGAGACCGGCGTTCTTCTTCTTCTTCTTCTTCTTCTTCTTCTTCCAAAACACATTAAGTTCACAAGAAAAAAAGTTTGAATTGGCAAAGTTTGAACCTCCACTACTTCCACAGTTGTTTTGAATACGCTACACCTGTCCTCTACCTCAAAAAATTGTTGTCTAAGGAACTAACATCATGCTTGAGGTAGTGGATTTAGACCTTGTGTAGTTCAAAATTTTGACGCCAGGTAAAGTCAAAGTCTGCGGATCCACTAAACGCAGTGAAGTAAATGAACCATTTGCTTCACTTCACACACTATAATCTTTCAATCTGTGCGGTCAAAGTTTTTGAAATTTTGTAAACATATTTTTTAATAAGTCTTAATTGAGATCCAACGGTTTGAACTAGAAATCAAACTTTTGGTTTCCTTCTATGGTCATTGCACTAGAATCCAACAACTTTGAAGTGTTTTCGGTGCAAAATTGTCATGATATTTTTGGAGATATAGGAGACATGTTGTATGTATAGGGAGTCGGGCCTGAGGAGGCATTTCAAATGGGGATAATTTCTATAAATGCTAAATTATATTCAAGAAACATAAAATGGTTGAGGTTATGTATGATTTAGTGCCATGGGCACTATGATCTATCCAAAAATTTGAAACCAAACTCGTAAAATTTGATATGCGTCTTCTCTACATAAAACCTAGAGATCATCATATTTTACACATTTTGCTTTTTCAACAACATGTAGTGAACACTGAAAACCTTTGTAAACCTAGGTTTGGATTATCATTTGAAATCTAATTTAGTTTACAAGAAAATAAAACGTGGAATGACAATTTTTAAACTCCAGTATTTGCGCACTTGATTTGAATATGCTACAGTTCTTTTCTACCTCTAAAAATTGGTGTGTAGGGAAATATCATCATAAGGTTGGATTTGGATATTTTGAGGTAATTTAAGAAAAATTCTGAAATACAAGAATTTTGAAATAGAACACATTGATAAGTTAAAAAATCGGAACTATGCCACAATCTAAACCATATAAAATTCAAAAAATGTCGGTCTTTGCACGGCTATATGAAATAAGGTTTTTTTACTTCTTGTGCCCAAATTTCAAAGGCATGCAGTACATATTAATCTAAGACTATTGCTATAGTCACTTTAAAATGTGCATGCTATCAAGTATAGTCTAATATTGCCGAAAGGAATAAAGTAAAACCTATGTATTACTAGTACGTTGACCGAAAATGCTCATGAGGCGTAGGCCAGTTGTATGTGTCGCTCAAGCGTATAATGATATGAAACAATCCTCCAGCGCTTTCTCGGTTTTCATTGCAGACTCTCTCCATGTACTTATGAAATGTATCCGCAAATTCTTGATTTGAGAATACTACGGAACTTCGAGATTCCCGTTGTAGATTCTCGTAGTTTATGGACATTGTCCGTGCGTTGATTCGTTGCGCTATTCGGGCTGTAGCGAACTCCTTCGAAGCCATGGATAACTTTGGAATCATTTGCACATCCGCATCTAGTTTGTGTAAGTACGCAACCCGCGGATCCACCCACCATCGCTTTCGCAGAGTCTCAGACATGTCTTCACGCTTTGTGAACGTGTAAAGAGACTGCATTGGTTCGTTAACCTTCGTGGTCATGCCCCAATCGCATACTCCAATATACACTCGTAATTCATCTGGAGGGAAGTGGAGGAGGATATTGTCCGGAGACAAGTCGTTGTGGAGATTGTTGCTCTTGTGGACCTCGTTCACGATGCGCAACAACGCCCACGCGTGTCTCCGATTGGTTGGATAATTTGGCGGCAAATTTCCAGAATAGTTCAATGCCCGGAACACCCTCAATGCGGACTTTGCGAATGGTGGCGTATCCACCTCTCCTATTGGCATTGTCCATTCGTATAACCGCGGTTGTTGGCGGAATGGCAATGAGATGGGATTTACGCAACAAGTCTTCTTGGTGCCCCTCTATCGAGTTCCACCATCCCACGGAGCCACGCCTGTTTTGATTCTTGGCAAATGGCTTTATCTAGGCCACGAACAAATCCGCCTTCAACAGCACGTCGTTTAAAACTTCATCCGCCGCACGATTGAACCTCCCAAACTTGGTCAACAAGTTCTTGGCATTCCAGAGTGAATCGTGCACTCTGGCATCCAAGAACTTCAAAAACCCGTGCTTCTAGGTCTCCGTATTCCACATCAAGGCTTGAAGCGCGTCCATCATGTGCTGTCGCATGTCCGTCCGGAACTTCTCGGGGCCTTCATCTCTATATCTCACGTACTTGCTCTCCAATGATCGAATAGAATTTATCTCATAGAATCTAACGGCGAGTTCTATGAGGAAATTCTTGCAAGCCTCAGATGGAACGTCGTGGATTAGATGAAGCTTTACTCCGAAGTCCGCAACCTCCTGCTTCTTCTTGTCCTTTGGCATCTTCTTAAACCCGCCGCCGTTCGAAGTTTTTAAAAAAACTTTTTAGAACAAGTTTTTAAAAAAAATTAAGAAAAAAATTTGTTTGGAACAAGTTTTTAAAAAACTTTTAGGAAAAAACGGTTTGGAACAAGTTTTTAAAAAAACTTTAAAAAAGAACCGCAAAACCTCCCCCCCAATGTGAATAATTTTTTTCCTCCCAAAGATGAGGAGCCAATGGATGGAAAAATGCCAGCCAAAGCCACTCCGCATCCACTCAAAAATATATTTCGAGAGAGGAAAGAAAAAGTGAGAGGAGAGGCGGTGGACGGCCTTTTTATAGGGTGGCGGATGGCCATAAGGCCGACCGCCACGACAGCCGTCCGATCCGACGGTCGGGCGGCCTTCCGCCCGATCCCGACGGTCGTGGCGCTCGATTGGTCG
>CAXARX010000029.1:0-14000 GCA_963971425.1 Bryoerythrophyllum caledonicum | reverse complement strand
AGCGGATTATGGAGAATTCGAGGCGGCTCACCTCACGGAGATATTGGCATGGAGGGATTTCTATGCACCGAATTACGCGGATGTATTCGGCGGAGCGCCGAGTGTGCCATCACGTATGGGAAAGGGGAAGCAGGAGGAGGGCACGAGTAGTGCCGAGGACTTGAGCCAACCGATGGAAACGGTGGCTATTCCACCTCCGTTTAACCCTACGGCCATGTTCTTCACACAAATCCGTCGAGACTATCAAGGTCAACGAGCGGATAAGATGAAGGCATTGAGATCTTTTGCGCGAGGAGGAGATGAATCCTTGCGAGAAGCTCATGCGAGATTGCGGAGACTGATTTCTGCTACTCACGGAGTCACGGAGCAACAAGCGGTGCAGCACTGGTACAGCATCTTAGAGAAGGAGCTGAAGACATTAGTTCGCAATGAGGCATTGCGATCGGGTGAGCCACCGACTTTGAGATTTGTGTTCGAGACGTCCGAGAGAATTGAGATCAATTTATTGGAGGAGAAAGCGGCCATGGGATTTCTCAAACGTGAAGAGAAGATTCCTGAAAAGGTCAAGGTGGCCAAGGCTTCGGTTCCCTCCTATGCCACCGACACTGAAGCATTATGCTTTAGTTGTGGCAAACCGGGGCATTTGAGGAAGGATTGCAAGGAAGGCAAGTCCTCTACCCCTCAAACCGGTGGCTATTGCTCTGGTTGTGGTGCCAAGGGGCATTCCGAGGCTAAGTGTTGGAAGCTTCACCCCGAATTGAAGCCTTCTGGAGGCAAGGGACCCAAGGCAAGCAACAAGGAGAAGGAGTCCAAGTCTTCAGGAGGAGACCAGAAAGGTTGGAAGGCCAAATTCGCGGAGTTGGAGGCCAAGATGGCGGCCATGAGCGCGAATGCTGCTTCAGTCAGTGAGAAGCCCCAAGTCACTCCTAGTTTTCATGCTGGGGGCGGGTTTAGGCCCGAAGATGACGAATTCGGGGACTATATGCTAAGTGGCATGGCACTTGCTATCACGGATGGCTCACGGGAGGCTTATGCCCTTACACGGAGTCAAACACCGGTGACGAAGGAGGTTCCACGTGGAGCAAGTCCAACCTTGGATCCTCAACATGGAAAGGACAACCGGCAAGCTCGATTGCCAGAGTCTTTCACGTTGGAGGAGATGGTGCCAACATCTTCCATGGTGCCTCCAACGCGTCGGGGGGTGTCAACAACTCGTCCTACCGTTGGGATTGTAGAGCCACCAACTACGGTGGTGAGAGAAGCAGCAAACGTGGTTTGTGAGGCTTCATTATTTTCTGCTAAATTGATGTCACAAGAAGGCTTCAATGCAGCGGCGGTCTTCAAGATGGCGGCTCAAATGTGTGAGTCGGGTGACTCCACGGGCGTCAATGCGTTGAAGACGGAAGTGATTGAAGGAGAGGTGGATAAGAGTCAAGAGGACAACGTGGAGGGGCTGCTTTCAGCAGCCATGCGTGTCAAGACCATGGCCGCCAGACCTGCAATCGAGAGGTCATCCATTACACCTGGTGTGGTGGTGGTTGACAACTCCCAGGGGATTTTCCAACTTGTTGGGCCCAAGGGGAGGGTATTTGTGCCTCGACGAGTGCTTTTGGATTCAGGAGCTCAACCATTGATGCTGGGAGCATCTGCCCGTGAGGGGTTGGGTTTGACTGGGGACACTTTGGAGAAGTGTCCATGGACAATTAGCACTTCCATGGGGGGTACGGAGCATGCTACAGGCATCACAAAGGAAGAGTTGATTTTACGACTCAACGAAGATGACGTCGAGGATGCAAGCTTTATGAAGGTGAAAGCTATAGTAACGGAGGCCAAGTCATACGATGTCTTGGTGGGCTCGGCGGTGCTATACCCCATGGGGTTCACCTTGGATTTCTGGGAGGAAACCGCAAGTTATAGACCAGGATGGCAAGCAGGAGATGGGCGGAAGGCTCAGCTGCCAGCTCGTTATATTCGAGTTCTGACTGGCAATCTTGCAGACGTGTTTGCCTTCTCAGGAGGTATGGGTGTGGGACCATCATGGTTTCACAAGGGTTGTGATACTTTCTCGATGGATACTCCTACACTTCACGAGATGGATGCCCAAGTGGGTGACACAAGTGGTGGAGATACAGAGACGTATCAACCTGGCATAGAAGCAGCGTGGAGGACCACGACTCAACTTCAGAAGGATGCGGCACAGGTCATTGAAGATGCTTGGCAGCATTCGATACTCCCACAACCGGAAGATGATTCTCGAGTGGACCAAGACTTGGGCCCACGTCTAGACACTTCCACCATTCAGTGGAAGGTACCAGAGGATGGTATTGAGTTGTTGGAGTTGTTCGGAGGGATTGGAAGTGGCTTGGCGGCAGTGCTGCAAGCAGGGATGAAGGTCAAACGCTACATCTACGTAGATGTTGATGAGGCAGCAAGGCACGTGGCTAAGCGGCATTCACGGCGATTGAGGACCCAATTTCCAAACCTGTTGGCCACTAGTGCCATCAAGACTTCATTTTCTACTCTTGTTGGTGATATTGCTTTGCTTTCAGCAGAGGATATTCAACGTGTTGGCCATGTGGACCTTGTCATCGCGGGATGGCCATGTCAAGGATTGTCAATGGCTGGACATCAAAACGGGTTGAAAGACACTCGTTCTTCGCGGTTTCATGATATGATTCGGGTATTGTCTTTGCTTCAAACCTCTCAGAAGCGACCACCAGGTTACATTGTGGAGAATGTACCAGTGATGAGTAGCTCGAGGTCGAGGACATTAGAGGGCATGCACCGCATACACCAGACTCTGGGTATGCCCGTATTGTTGGATGCAGCTGCGGTGGGATCGCGAGCACATCGCCCGCGATTGTGGTGGACGAATTTAGCACCTCAAGAGTTGTTACAGTCCGCTGTGGGTCGAATTAAACGGCCGGATGTCTACGTGAGTGATATTTTGGATCCTCACAGGGCACCGCGGCGCGTTTATCATGACGACCAAGCACCTTTGGCGGTTGTCAACCGCAAAGGAGAACCACGTAGGGCATTGCCCACGTTGGTTAGTTTTGCTCGGTCGTATGCCTTTAAGGATAACGGCCCGGGTCTTGTGTGGGATTCCTTGTCTCAAGAGATGGTGGAGCCTAATGCGGATGAACGGGAGAGAGCCATGGGATTTTCCACGGGCACTACCGATGCGCCCGGGATCTCGGAGCATCAACGGCGATTTTTACTTGGACAAGCGATGGACTTAAATTGCTTGACGTGGATCGTTTCGTTGCTAGTGGCAGAACAGAAGCGGTTGGCTTCTAGTTTTGCTGGTTACATGGGGTCTTATGAGTTGCGGGCGGCCGGAGAACCATTTGTCTCTGTCAAGGTGACAGGCAAAGTGGTTGGGGGCGAGAAGGCCTTGGCACCTCACCCATGGAATATGTGGAGCTCCGCGAACCTTTTCGCGACACCCAAGACTGAGGATCCTCTTCATGGAGTGAAGAATTGGAACCGAAGTAGGGAATTGGCCCACCAATCGAAGGATTTGGAGGAGGCTGTGTTCGTGGGAGAACACACAGCTCACCAAAGGGAGATAATTGGCAAACTATGCCAATTGGAAGGACTTGGAAGCTTGGTGGAGGTGGAAGGAGAGGAATCTCCTTCGCATGGCATCCAATAGCAACCAAGGAAGGAGAATCCTGCTCCAAAGGAACCGAAGGAGGCGGTGACCAAGGATACTTGGAAACCGATGGTAGGCCTGGCGGATGGAGCAGTTGAGAGAGAGGAACATGAGTTCCTCAGGGAGTACTTAGATTGTTTTGCCTTTAGTCTTGAAGATCTTGGAGTATTGAAGGGGCAAGAAGTACATATCAATTTGACGGACAAAGCACCAATATACCGGAAGCCGTACAAGTATAGCGACGTTGAACGGAGGATGATACGTGCTCGTACGGAGGAGTTGGTGGCTGCGGGGCTAGTGGAGTTGGCTCCACCGGATTGCGAGTATGCATCGGCGACGGTTATGCCATCCAAGAAAGATATCTACGGTAATTGGACCGAGAAGAGGATGTGCGGGGACTATAGGAGGATTAACAAATTCACCAAGTCGGATCGTTATGCGATGCCAACGCCGGAGGAGAACTTTGAGGCTATTGGTCACGCCAAGGTATTTAGTACGTTGGACTTGCGCTCTGGATACCACCAGATTGGACTGAGAGAGGAAGACAAGGAGAAGACCGCATTTTGGGGCATTGACAAAGATGGGAAGGACCGGTTGTTTCAATGGAAATTCTTACCATTTGGATTGAAGAATGCGCCTGCCGAATTCCAGAGGGTTATGGACCGAGTATTCTCGGGCTTGGATTTCGTGAGATGCTACATTGACGACATCGTTGTCTTTAGCACGAATCGAAGGCAACATAGGCTACACTTGATGGAAGTGTTTGCTAGATTGAGGCTCCACGGTTTGAAGTTGCACCCTGGTAAGTGCAGATTCTACTTTGACCGCATCGAGTACTTAGGCCACATGATATATCCAAGTGGATTGGATGTGGTAGCTAGTAAAATTGAAGTAGTGATGTCTATTCCTAGACCAAGGGATATTAGTAGGCTACGTGCATTCTTGGGGTTGTGTAATTACTATAGAAAGTTTGTGAAGACTTTCAGTGCTATTGCCAAGCCATTAACCATGTTGACAAGGAATGATCAACCTTGGATATGGGGAGATGAGCAAGAGGTGGCCTTTCAAGAGTTAAAGGATCGCTTGGCATCGGCACCTATACTTCGAAGGCCAATAGCCGGAAGGACATACCAGCTACACACAGATTGGAGCGCATTGGGAATTGGTGCGGTGTTAACGCAGATGGATGACGACGGGAAGGAGTTTGTCATTGCGTACGCGAGCCGGTCCAACAATAATGCGGAGGCCCAGTATAGCTCGTATGAAGGAGAGTGTTTGGCTGCCATATGGGCAATTGCTCATTTTCGATGTTACCTCTATGGTAACGAGTTCTTGTTAGTCACGGATCATCAACCTTTAAAGTGGTTGATGGAGTCTGACAAACTAACAGGCAAGCTAGCGCGGTGGGCCTTGATGTTGATGGAATACGACTTCAAGGTGGTGCACAGAGCGGGATTGGTGAATATGGATGCCGACGGCCTTAGCCGCAATCCAATTCCAAACCAAGCGGATGCTACGGGCGCTAGGTGGCACGGGGAAGATGAGGCCGATCCGTTGCCAGGTTGGCATTGTTCGGCCTTTCTAAGTGTATTGGCGATGCGTGGAGATGACACCGGAGCTTCTACTGTGGCCATGGTAGATGAGGATGTCGGTGAAGAATCTGGGGGCGCCAAAGACATCTTTGAAGACACGAACGTGATGCATTTTCTAAAGAATGGAGAAGTGGTGCTTGCGTGGTCCGCTAAGGAGAGAGATCGGGTCTCACAACGAGCCAAACGATTTGTGTGGGAGAGGACTCACCTTTTGAGGGTGTGGCCGGATGGCACACGAAAGGTTGTGCCAACTCCATTGGAGAGAGTGAAGCTCATCAAGGACACGCATGAGGACCTTGGGCACTTTGGAGTGCGGAGGACTTATAGCTTGCTCCAGCTTCACTATTGGTGGCGAGGAATGCATACTCAAGTTCAAGCCTTGGTAGCCCGGTGTATGGTTTGTGATCGTGTGCGAGCGTCTTTTAACGCTCCGATGCCACAATTGCAACCATTGCCAATTATGGGCTTGGGATATAGGTGGAGCTTAGATTTTGCTGGTCCGTTGCCAGTGACACCTCGACACAACAAGTATGTATTGGTGATGATCGAGCACTTCTCGAAATGGATAGAGTTGGTGGCGTTGCCTGACAAGTTTAGTGAGGGGGCCGTTTACTCTTTTCTCGATCGTGTATTGAGCCGCTTTGGAGCTCCAGCGGAAGTTCTCACAGACCAAGGAAGGGAATTCTTGGGTGAGTTTCAAACGTTGTGTGAGCAAGCGATGATAGATCACCGCACTACTTCGAGGGATCACCCCAAAGCGGATGGCTTGGCGGAGCGCATGGTGCAAACCGTCAAGAGGGGGCTTCGGAAGTATAGTTTGAAGAAGGGACATCACCAAGATTGGGACTTGCAATTACCGTGGATAGCCATGGGCTACCGGTTTAGTAAGCAAGCATCTTTGGCGTCCTTTTCTCCTTACTTTTTGTTGTTTGGAAGGCAACCGGTATTACCGAAGGCCATTCAGGCAGATGCTGACACCGTGTTGGCTAACATGGACAATCCAGATACGTGGGCTCAAGTTTGTGAGCAACGTGCGGATTTGTTCAAACGGGTGATGCCTATGGCATTGGAGAATCTTTCCATTGCTCAACATCGGGATACGTTGCGTTATGCTACAATACGGGGAGGAGGCTACCGACCGCAAGTGCGACGGTTTACTCCTGGAGACTATGTGTATTTGCAGCAAGCAGCGCCCACCACCTTGGATGTGACAGCGGGACGGGTGATCTTGCGAGTTCGTGAGGTGAAGCACTTAGGAGTGTTACTGTTGGAGGGTCGTGATGGTAAGATATGGAAGGATCACACACGCAATTGCGCTCCTTGCCATTTACCACACATTGATGGAACGGTAAACCCTGGTATTTCTCACATCTCCTCTGGATTGCGATGTCAATTGTGTGGTAGTGCCAAACGGGCAGCCACAATGGTCATTTGTGACTTGTGTTCTACGGGGTGGCATCTAGAATGTCTAACCCCACCTCTTCTAGAGGTACCAGTGGGTCAATGGTCGTGTCCAAATTGTTTAGCACATTAAGAGTTTACGTAGACAAGGTCTAGCCATTAAAAGTGTTAGAGGCGATTAACGATGGGGCTCTCATTGCACCCGGCCTATCCTTTGTCTACATGGTCTATTAGTGTCTTTTCTATAGGTCACCGTGATTTTTCTGGACTTGAGAGGTTTTCATACTCGGTCGATCATACACTTTACGTTAATTGTGTGGTTCGCCGGTGTGAAAGGGGCTTCAGCACGGGCGAAGGGGGCGAGTACAGGGGTCCTTGTAGACCAATTACTAAATGTTATGGTCTGGGTATTTATTTATTTTTCCCTAGTCTAGGTTGTTGGAGGTTGTTAGTTTCTTTTGTGAACTATTGTTTTCGTTGTTTACGGAGGCAACGGTGATAGTATAGTCACCATTGCTCCGAGTTTGCCTCTAATTGTGCGCTCTCACCTGTTGGCACGATGTTATCTTTGCACGATGTGTTTGTGCACGACAGCTGTCAGGATCGGCGCATGGAGGTGTTTGTATAGATGGTATTCGGATAGAAACCATCTAGAGAGTTGTGGAGTTACCGGAGAGCCCAAGACTTAGTGCTAATGGGAGATTAGGGTTAGGTTTAGTGCCGCGTGGCGGCTAGGGCAACCGTGGTGTCTTTCGACACCTCATCTCGGGACTTGGAACCCGGGTGACCTCCACGTGTGGTTGAGGGAGACTCATCTTTCTCAAGTTGAGTCTCCCACGTGATGAGGTGAGGGTGTGTGCGTGTTGCACATCGTTAGCCTTATCCATATCATGTTCTCACTCTTGAAGAGTGGCATGGACTCGACTTATTGTGATTTGTGAGTGTTTATCACTTATTTGTTAGTAAAGGGGTCCTTGTAGACCAATTACTAAATGTTATGGTCTGGGTATTTATTTATTTTTCCCTAGTCTAGGTTGTTGGAGGTTGTTAGTTTCTTTTGTGAACTATTGTTTTCGTTGTTTACGGAGGCAACGGTGATAGTATAGTCACCATTGCTCCGAGTTTGCCTCTAATTGTGCGCTCTCACCTGTTGGCACGATGTTATCTTTGCACGATGTGTTTGTGCACGACATGGCAAAAGTTGAGCATCAGAATGAGTCGATGGCGGTGAGGATTCCACATCCGGGTGTCATCCGTTTCGTGGCCATTCATCCGGACAAGTACGAAGGCTATGCGTATTGGTGGAATGGCGGGACAGTTCGAGAGATGTTGAACCGGGATATCGAGTTTGGTGACGATGTCATCACACATTTGAACTATGGGAGATTCCCCAATGATGAGATTATTCGAGTTCAACAGTTGGTTCGTTTTCGCAAAAAACGGACCGCGCTTGCGTGGGCGTTGTTGCGCATCATGAACGAGGTCCACAAGAGCAACAATCTCCACAATGACTTGTCTCCGGACAATATCCTCCTCCACTTCCCTCCAGATGAATCGCGAGTGTATATTGGAGTATGCGATTGGGGCATGACCACGAAGGTTAACGAACCAATGCAGTCTCTTTGTACGTTCACAAAGCGTGAAGACATGGCCGAGACTCTGCGAAGGCGATGGTGGGTCGATCCGCGGGTTGCGTACTTGCACAAACCAGATGCGGATGTGCAAATGATTCCGAAGTTATCGATGGCTTCGGAGGAGTTCGCTACGGCCCGAATAGCGCAACGAATCAACGGGCGGACAATGTCCATAGACTACGAGAATCTGCAACGGGAATCTCGGAGTTCCGTAGTATTCTCAAATCAAGAATTTGCGGATACATTTCATATGTACATGGAGAGAGTCTGCAACGAAAACCGAGAAAGCGCTGGAGGATTGTTTCATATCATTACACGCTTCAGCGACACATACAATTGGCCCACGCCTCATGAGCATTATCGGTCAACTTATTAGTAATACATAGGTTTTACTTTATTCCTTTCGGCATTATTAGACTATACTAGATAGCATGCACATTTTGAAGTGACTATAGCAATAGTCTTAGATTAATATGTATTACATGCCTTTATAATTTGGGCACAAGAAGTAAAAAAACCTTATTTCATATAGCCGTGCAAAGAGCGACATTTTTTGAATTTTATATGGTTTAGGTTGTGGCATAGTTCCGATTTTTTAACTTATCAATGTGTTCTATTTCAAAATTCTTGTATTTCAGAATTTTTGTTAAAATTACCTCAAAATATCCTAATCCAACCTTATGATGAGATTTCCCTACACACCAATTTTTAGAGGTAGAAAAGAACTGTAGCATATTCAAATCAAGTGCGCGAATACTAGAGTTTAAAAATTGCCATTCCATGTTTTATTTTTTAGTAAACTGAATAAGATTTCAAATGATAATCCAAACCCAGGTTTAGGAAGGTTTTCATGTGTTCAGTACATGTTGTTGAAAAAGCAAAATGTGTAAAATATGATGATCTCTAGGTTTTGTGTAGAGAAGACGTATATCAAATTTTATGAGTTTGGGTTCGAACTTTTCGGATAGATCATAGTGCCCATGGCACAAAATCATACATAACCTCAACCATTTCATGTTTCTTGAATACAATTTAGCATTTATAGGAATTACCCCCATTTGAAATGCCTCCTCATGCCCGACTCCCTACTCATACAACATGTCTCCTATATCCCCAAAAATATCGTGGCAGTTATGATCCGGAAACATTTCAAAGTTGTTGGATTCTAGTGCAATGACCATAGAAGGAAACCAAAAGTTTGATTTCTAGTTGTGACCGTTGGAACTCAATTAAGACTTATTAAAAAATATGTTTACAAAATTTCAGAAACTTTGACCGCACATATTGAAAGATTATAGTGTGTGAAGTGAAGCAAATTGTTTAGGGTCTTCACTCCGTTTAGTGGATCCGCAGACTATGACTTTACCTGGCGTCAAAATTTTGAACTAGGCAAGGTCTAAATCCACTACCTTAAACATGATGGTAGTTCCTTAGAGAACAATTTCTTGAGGTAGAGGACATGTGTAGTGTATTCAAAACAACCATGGAAGTAGTGGAGGTTCAAACTTTGCCAATTAAAACTTCTTTTTCTTGTGAACTTCATGTGTTTTGAATTACTAATCCGAATGGTCAATAAGAAGGTTTACACCACATATTAATGTAGAGAAAATAAAATGTAAGAAATACAAAGATATGTAGGTTTTATGTGAAAATTCATAAGATCTTTTGGTATCTCGCCCGACAATGAGTGACAATGTGTGAAAATTTTTCACTTGGGTTCGTATGCTATTTTTAAGAATTTCAATGTAGAGAAGACTTGTTTTTTCAAGGGAACGGTGAAATACATCGTTTCTCATAAGGTTTTCCATGACATTGTCATGTACATTCTTCTAAATATTTACACCTGAATTAGATGCATAGAAAAGTTAAAAGTTTGATTCAAACTTTGCATGTTTAGGGTTCATGCACGCTTTGACGACGTCCCCTTCCATCCAATTGTATTCTTTCCGTGGCCGTCATCATATTATTGTTTCAAATGAGATTTCAAACGAGACACCTTACATGTCTTGTAAATGAATATCGCCATATATAACAAATTTGAAAACACAACCATCACTAACACACAAAAAACATGCATGAGATCGAATGTGATGAACATATTCTCTAGCCATAATCTACATCCAAAGTTTAGTCCCTACAATGTTATTTTTAAGTACACTCCAAAATGTCAAATTTTCAAAACTTTTGTAACAATTTTTTTGCTTACATACCAGATGAAAACGCACCTAAAAAGCCCAAATCCGAAGTCGGAATTGAAAAAAAATAAAAAAAATTGGAAGTTATTAAATCGCTGTTATGTTAATTCTGCCAAAAAAACAGTTTCATCCACTGTAGATGAAATTCTATGCGGCGGAAGAAAAATCCCGCAGCGGATGGAAATTTCCGCAGCGGATGAAAAACAGCGCAACGAATTTAAAACAAGCAGCGGATGGAAAAAAAACTGCGGATGAAAAATCACCAGGCAGAGGAAAATCAGAGTCCGGTTCAAATGTTTGCTATGGATGAAAACATTCGCAGCGGATGAAAAGTAGACTGCAGATGAAATTTTGAAAACCTCATTATAATATTAAACTACATTACAATGGTTGGACTAATGCGTTTCGAAGCAAGCGCCAACCGCTAATTTGCATCTATAGAAGTTTGGTAGTGGTTCGCGCTTGTTTTGCAACGCATTATAACAACCACTTTAATGAATTCTCTATATTATTTAATATTAAGAAAAACATTCATTTCAAAATTACTTTTAATAAACAGAAAGAGTAGAGAAGGAGCGGGTTACAAACGTTAACCCTTAAACGACATTTCATGGCCTGGGCAGGCAGCCCGAAATTGGATCACGGCATCTTCTGTACTTGGACATCAATGAATAGTGCACTTTTTGAACTTGGGCATCATGAATAAAGCAATCCATGATGAGCTTGCACCCTCCTAAAGGTTATCAACCTACCTACCACAATCCTTTCAAAGCACAAATCACTCATACAAATTGTGATTTGAATTGTAAAATTTCACTTCGTGAATGCATCAAAAGAAGGTGATTAGAATGATATCAAATATGTGAAAAGTTGAGTACAGGAAGAGCTACAGAGAAGATTCTGTAGAAACCAAGCCCCTTGGGCTGGCTCTGACGTTTAAGGGTTAAGTGTTTCTTAATAGTGTTCGTGATGATTCTTAACACTTTGCCATAGTCATTCGCGGACGATTTTCATTTAAGTGCGCATGTGTGCACATACTTGTGCGCCTGGCCCACGTAGCTTCTGAAGACTGTTTTTCGTCCAGAGATTGTTTTCTCAACCAAGGACTACTTTTCCATCCTCTGACTATTTTCATCCGCAGTGGCGGAAATTGTAATTTGGCCACATTATATTAATAGTGGATATCGGCTCTCTAAGTAGGGTTATATTTAGTAGAAAAAATAAATTGTGTAGGAGGTTTTCCAAAAACCACATTCTTCTGTGTGTTTATAAAGCATTTTAAGGAAGTTCAATGCCTAACTCCGTAGGTAGATTGCTACGACATATTTACTCGGACATCTAGAATCATAACAATGTAAAGCAATGAAGTATATGCAATCATTAATACAAACATGCATACATTAAATTGTAGAGGCATTCAAATATGAATAGCAAAAATGCTTATAGGAAGATTTTGTTGTATTCATTGATATTGTATAATGTATTTGGTATACCATTTCGTGTACTCTATAGAGTAATTTCCACACACTAAAATATCCTTAGAGCATAACTTATGCCCATACACAAAACATGACAAATCATCACAACAGAGTACAACAACTAACCCGCACACATATTCACTGACTGTATCAATGCACTTTATCTACTAAACATCCAAATAACAAACCCTATCCTCTACAATAGCCATCTCGACCAAATCATTTTAATGTCATTGATCCACATGTTACAAAACTAAACACATATAACAATCCTTCACAAAGTTCTGCTCAAGCAAATATCGATGGAAACGAACTTGCATCTATAGAACTTGGGAAAGAGGTCCTCAAAAAAACGCATGAAAATGCCAAAGACTTGTACGAACATCCACATGCTACCCCATACCACTTCCAAAAAGAATATTGGCCTCCTAAAGAGGATACCCCCATTAAGGTTCCGGTTTTATTCTTGAACAAATATCTCAAGACACAAGACCTCTATAACAACCTTGACGCAATCAAATAAAACTTCCCTAATATAGAATAATGGGTTCGCAACAACAAAATAGACTATGAACTCTCTACGAATTCTTCGAAAAATTCCATCATCCCAAACTCACAAATAACATGCGTCATCAATTTCCGTAATAGTCGATATTTGGGAAACGCCCGAAAACAACTCTTATTTGGAATAGAAAAATTCCCATATGTAACATGCCCCATATGCACTTTCTCAGACGCCGATAAATCACTCCATGTTCTACCAAAAATGCCAAAACCATCACATACACTCCTTAATTGTCACAAGACATAACAAAGCAGTACGAGAAATTCGAAAACTATTTACCTCCCATAACAAATCACGATGATTTATCCTCATGAATGCCGGCACCTTTAATAACAAGTTACAACCCACAAGGAAATACGGTCCCCCCTTAGCTACTCCCGAGTCCCATATACATGCGCAACATAGCGCTGTCTTTGTAACGCTAGACTCAAAGCCGACATACTTTGCATTCGGGGCCTACCATACAATGACCCACCATCGACCACATTAACCAAGAGTATACCGTTCAATTTATCGAATTCACATATTGTAATGATAGATTCTCCCCGGAAACAATTGAAAACAAAATAAATGAATACCAACCCAGCAACCCCTTATTAATGACATCGTTGCCCTCGGATGGAAAATGGACCCGCTTATTGTAATCACTGCCGATGCTCGTGCCACCACCTTTATCCCATCTATAAATATCCTTTTGAGATACCTTTAAAATCTCCATCGCAACAATTTCACACACTTTCAATATTATTAACACTGTTGCCATTCAACATGCCATGTCCATTCTACTACACCAATGGAAAATGGAAAAGAAACCAAGCCCTCCTTGACAGGGTGTCTGGTGGGCATGGTCTTACTGATGGAACGAACAGATTCTTTATTCACGCCAGCCCCTTTGCGGAGCGGCGTTTCTCTTCTTGCTTTAACTTCTAGGTCAGAAATAGTCAAGGAACTTTAGAGGTACAGGTTGAAAAAAAAATTTATTTAACATGTAATGATATGAAATACTCTTTAACTTTTATCAGGTGAATGAAAAGTTGGAATGTATAAAAATTTCTCATTCCACACATCCACTTATACTAAAAAATTATCAATAAAACTCATTTGGAAACATGTAGCATGCATTGTACATTCATCATCCACATTGACATGGCCGCAACGTAGAAATATTTAATAAACATCGATTAGAAGATCTTAAAAAATGACCTTCTAAATGTACAAAATTGTCAACATTGTTCTCACATGAAGACATTATCCACATGGATTACATTACACAAAGACCATGTATGATTAATCGGAATCTGAGTCAGTATCACGTCTTTGACTTGGCCCAGCGCCACTTGAGTACGGCCCGCTTGAATAAACATCATACAAGTTATTGTATTGCCTGTTCATGTAGCGAGATTCATCTTCGAGCCTGCGGATGTACTCATTCTGGCTTTGTATTGTGGCTTCATGCATTTGTCTTTCAAACTCGGCA
>CAXARX010000028.1:0-17161 GCA_963971425.1 Bryoerythrophyllum caledonicum | reverse complement strand
CTCACTGCTTATTTCATCAGCAGCAATGCTTCAATGCATTTTAAATTATCGCTGCAAGCCTTCTGCATAAACAATTAACAATGAGGTTCTCGTACAGCACGGATCTTATTTGTAGAAGACCATCGCTGCTATTTGGATAGATATCCACGACCAAACGTTTTCATTTGTCGACAACTTACACAATGAACAGCGACGTTTTCCCATACGATTTTAAATTTTGCTACGCATGACCGGCAAATCCACTGCATAGCTGCCAATCGACTTTTGCACCAATTCTAAATGGCGTTGAAAATCGCCGTGTCCCATAGCTGAATTATTCAATTTGTGATTGTGGAAAAATACCGACTTAAGCTCACGTACCATGCTGATAGTCTCTTTGACGTATTTTTGCGACGCCGCTAGACGCTAAACTTTGTCTCCGCCGCTATTGTGCGGCCTGACCGCCTGCAGATCAGAGACGGCAGTGGGCACCCGCGGGCGCCCGCAAATTTTGCGGGCGGGTGAAGGCGGAGAGCGAGTGTCCGTGGATGCAGGCGGTGCGGAGAAACCGCGCGTTCGCTTGAACACAGCCAAAAAATTGTTTAACGAAAAACTTTGAATCAGCAGCGTCTGTTGAAACCAGGTAGCAATTGTACCAGAAGAAGGTCTCATCGGAAAAAAACTTATTGTGTTCAAATGATTTATCGGAAAAACCATTTTTCTGTCACGTGGTTTATGCGGAGATTTGCGCATAAGTCAGGTGACAGAGAAATGGTTTTTCCGATAAATCACTTAAACGCAATAAGTGGGATGTTACTGCGAAAGCAAGGGTGACAAAAATAAATATTTTTTGTTTTCCATGGAAAACTGCACGGGAAACAAAAAAATATTCACTTTTCCACCCTTGCTATCGCAGTAACTCATCCCAAGTTTCTTTCCGACGAGACTGTTTTTTGATGTGCTTGCTAACGCTTGTGAAGTTCAAAAGTATTGCGTAAATTTGTTCAGAACATCAGGGAGGAGTAAAAAACGGCTATACAAATGTACTTTCTACTTGTACGGCTAAATAACATAAGCCACATTAAATAGACGTACACATGTTAATCCCATTGTATGCCGATAAAAACGGCTTTACAAAGTACATTCCAACTGTAAGGCTGTATAACGTCAGTCCTTCCAGACGAACATACAATGGGTAACATTCATGTACCACCCTAATGGCCAGTAAGAGCCCACCGCATATGACACACAGGGCACCCACAACAGGGTACTGTATCAGTAGCCGGATTAAAATTGTTTAGAGGCATCGCTCTTAATTGTATATTTTACATGGAGCACAGCGTGGATTTAAATTGTATAGAGGCATCGCTCTCAATTGTACATTAGCAAAACGTACGACACGGATTTAAATTGTATAGAGGCATCGCTCTTAATTGTGAATTAGCAAGACGCACAACACGGATTTAAATTGTATAGAGGCATCGCTCTCAATTGTATATTAGCAAGATGCACAACACGGATTTAAATTGTATAGAGACATCGCTCTTAATTGTACATTAGCAAAACGTACGACACGGATTTAAATTGTATAGAGGCATCGCTCTTAATTGTACATTAGCAAGATGCACAACACGGATTTAAATTGTATGGAGACATCGTTCTTAATTGTATATTAGCAAGATGCACAACACAAATTTAAATTGTATAGAGGCATTGCTCTTAATTGTATATTCACATGGAGCACAGCGTGGATTTAAATTGTATAGAAACATCGCTCTTATTTGTACATTCACATGAAGCACAGCACGTATTTAAATTGTATAGAGGCATCGCTCTTAATTGTATAGTAGCAAGATGCACAACACGGATTTAAATTGTATAGAGGCATCGCTCTTAATTGTATATTAGGCAAGATGCACAACACGGATTTAAATTGTATAGAGGCATCGCTCTTAATTGTACATTCACATGAAGCACAGCACGTATTAAAATTGTATAGAGGCATCGCTCTTATTTGTACATTCACATGAAGCACAGCACGTATTAAAATTGTATAGAGGCATCGCTCTTATTTGTACATTCACATGGAGCACAGCGTGGATTTAAATTGTATAGAAGCATCGCTGCATATAAGCATGATTCGACGTTTTTTGTTCTTTGTTCGATACTTGCTGCTTTGGTTTTTTGCTGCAGGTCGTTGCAATTTAAGCTTTATGTATAAGTTTTGCTGCTGCTGCTAATTGTACAACGGCTACTGCGGATGCTGGTTTTTTTCCTTTGATAACCTAGCCTCAAACGTCATCAGTATACCTGACTGGTTTAGTTTTTTGAAGTAGTTCAATCGGTGGTTTTGAGACTAGTGAAAACTTGATTTTTTTGAGTAGCTTTTGATGACATCAAATCGGCACTGAAGTATCCAGCATTCGTTAGCTAGTACGTCGTCGTTCGAGCATGGACTTGGGGAGCTGGCTAGGATAAGGTAAGTGGTTAGGTAAGTTTGCTTGCATAGAATTCAGCAGAAATAAATTGCAGCATCATGGATTTAAATTGTTCACCCCGAATTTTAAATGTACAGGAACATCGCTGCTAATTGTATAGCAAAAATTTCACTTCATGGATTTAAAATGTAGAGCACGGATTTAAAATGTATAGAACGGATTTAAAATGTATAACTCTGATTTATATTGTAGCAACATCGCTGCAAATCGTATAGGCGATGTAGACGCAACACGGATTTAAATTGCATGGCACTGATTTAAATTGTATTGGTGCATCGCTGCTAATTGTATAGGCACTATGGTCGCATCACAGATTGAAATTGCATAGCACGGATTTAAATTGTATTAGAACATCGCTGCTAATTCAGGTTGTGTTCGTTTTCAATCGTCGTTGTAAATTGTTATTGCGTCGCTGTTAAATGTTGTATCGTCGCTGTTGATGTATCCACGCCCCCAATATGTAGCATTGCTGCTATTTGCTTCCATGATCCGTACCAGATATCGATTTCGACGCGAGGGTACGGTACGTCGCTCCTAAATGAAGGAACACCGCATTAGGCAGAAATTCCAAATAGGAGCGACAACAGGCCACTATTTAAATTCACCTTGAGCTCCTGTAGAAACGTCTGAAACGGTGTACGAGTTACTAAGTAAGCACATTGTATTGTAAGCTAACACTGTGGCAACGTACTTAGCCGCCAACACGTACAGCAGTGCGCTTCGTACGGGTCATACGGAGCTGTAGGGCTGTCGCTCTTCGGCAGCGCACAACCGTATTGTGATACATCACAGGACGGAGAGACGCCTGTGACTCTGCCCTACGGATTCGTACGGCCGATTTTTATAACCGTACTGATCAGTACGGTAAGCGCGGTGAACCACAGATCTGCACTACACCAAGATTACTTTTAATTTGAACTGCGAACCTGATTAGCAAACGATAGACATCTTGTTTCGTCTCCCGGAGCCACTGGTTGCAATAGTTTGCCCGTAATAAATGGTGTTACTACTTCGGGTACAATGAACAACATGCAGCTCACAAAACTCGTCGAACACAACAGCAGCTTTGCTCGTTTTACTTCGTACAGATGCTTATAGTTTGTTCCGAGCGTAATAAGTCGAAAGCGGTCGTAACAAACAAGACAAACGTTAAAAATGTGCTGATATCCACCGCCAAACTGGAACAAATTTTTGAAACCGCACAGAACCTCGTTTTTCGGTATACAAGGAAACGCAAATTGATCCAGCCAGAAACCAAGAAACCCGAATGTCGAGCTGAGCGTGTTTGTAATGGCGGAACCCAATACGTAGACGTGTTGTGGTTGCTTCAGTAGTTTTTTCGTCGGATCGCTGACTAATAGCCAAAAGACAAACGTGTTAAGCACAATGGCTAATGACTGCACTATTGGCATGTAAACAACAATTACATAATGAAGTGTTTTGTAAAAGGCAAAAATACCACAGTCAGGCTGGAACACGGTAAATTGGCTTTCGTTACCGTATTTCAAGCCCATTGTTAAAGTGTAAGCAAATGAGGAAAGGATTGAGTATTGCAAGATGATGCAAACCAATGAAATACTTGTTGGAACGAGTGACGTCGCAAATTGAAGCAGAAACAAGATAAATTTCAACGTAATAACTGCAGAAATAAAAGCAGTATAAAAGTCAAAATTGATAGCTTTTTGCGTATTGGGTGTGTCGCTCTCACACAAGTATCAGATGATTATGAAGACGTGGTTTCCTTTTTCTTTGTGCGTTTTTGCAGACGTGTCGGTTTGAATCCATTTATTATACTTTCACTCAAGTTTGTGTGTTGAATAGAGTGGAAGCAATAGATTTTCCCCCCGCTCTATCGCAGCATTAATTGCGCCTGTCAAATGTTTTATGAGCGCTTCAGTACGATGAAATAAAATTTCCCTCTTTTCAAAGCGACTTTTATGGAACGTAGAGAAGAAGTTTCGAATTTCCAGCCGAACCTATATATTTCAGTTTTAATTGCAAACAAGTGAATTATTGTTTACATGTATACTACAAACTAACTTAAGTTAGGTAAATGTTTCGCCGTCTTGCAAACAAATATCTTGCCTGGCATTTTGCTGCCGCAAATTTCGACGCTTTTCTGCCAACAAATTATGCTAATCAGCTGTATACGTAGATGATGTAAAAATTTTTGATTAGGGCTACAACAATGTACTCTTTTGTCGCGAACGGTTACTCGGTGATGAGAAACACAGCGTTGTTTTCGTCCATTTTTTGACGAATTCATTGCGGTAGTTTTTTTGTTATTTTATCAACGAATAGTATCCGTGATAAAAGGACCGAAATTTCTGAATCTGTGCCGCCTTGTAACCTTGCTACTGTCCCTACTTGTTTTGCAAGGCAATGAACAAACATGCGAAAAATATCGACTATGCCCTAAGCAACCAAGTCGTCCACCACTTACGCCGTCTACCGATTCGGTAGTACCGAAAATATATACAAAAAAATATACAGTGCGTAGCATATTGTGGGATTTATTTTGAAGGTGGACGACTTAGCTGGTGGTTCAGCTTTGAAAATCGAATCGTACCCGGACGATTTTGGTTGGTGTTTTAGGGTACGCAAAACGTCGCGAACGACAACCTACCCAGCGTGCGCTTTGTGTACAAAAGAAATAGAATCGGTTTACTATTGACAAACAAAACTGTCGTGTCATTTTTTCACTTTTCTTGAAGTTCGCTGCAATCCTTGAAATTGTTTTACGGCGTCGTATGTGGGAGAAACTAAACGTCACAGTACTGCTTCAACGGGGCACGAGAATTTGATGAAAATGTTTGTCAAAGAGACGAGTCTTGCGACAGATGTCACGACAAAACGTAACCTCATCACTTTTTACAACGGAAGTTTCTTCAGCAAAGAAACATGCTATACATAAACAAGCTTTTCGGCAAACACTTGTTTGTTACAACTTCTATTTTAAAAAAGCAAAGATCAGCCAGCTTTTATAACTAAATGACAATTAAACTCTTTGGTGAAACGCAACTTCGCTAAATCGCACTGCTATACTTATTGATAAACACAACAACGTACGCGCAACAGCCGATGTTCAACAACAAACCTGTAGCGTTCAATGTCAACGTCGACGGATGTCCGGACAACGAAATTAAACAAATGACAACAATGGAAAACTTGCAACGTACGGTAGCGTCATTGCAAGAGCATATGCGAACCAAAGAATATGCTCAATCTATTGCTCCAAGCTTCCCGGCCGAAACCAATGTGAGCGTAACCATGTGGCCGTTTTCGTTGAGCCGCGTAAACGAATTCGAAGAAACCATTCGCGTTTCTACCGGAATGCGTCTAAAGTGGTACGACAAACGACTCGCTTACCAGCATCTAAACGTGTGCAAATTTCCACATCGCGAGCGATTTAGCGTACTTTCAAGCAGTACAAGCGTCGAACAGCAAAACATTTGGCTTCCGCTACTCTACATGCACGGACGACAGCAAATAGCATCGGATCAGTTTATGAAAGTAACCGAACTGTACGTTCATCCGGACGGTGAAGTACGAATGATGGCTTTTACGCATGAAATTCGTATGTGCACGATAAGAAGTCGGCGCTTTCCGTTTGATACGCAGTTTTGTCCGCTCAAACTCGAAGCTTTCCATAACGTTCGCATTGAACACGACAACGGCTTAAGCGAAAGAGTAGTAAAAGGTGTGCTTCAACGCTATCGCAATAACGATATGATAAATGAAGACTATGAAACAAATGAATGGCAAATTTATACGAGTGAAGAACAAATTCACACGACATTGACAGACGCCAAGTATAGGTACTATGTAAATCAGAGTTCAACCATTCGTTATCCGCTCTTTCTGGCGCGAAAAGCTCGTCAACATGTTGTCAATTGGATATTGTCGCCAATCGTTTTGAGCGTGTCAAGCGTAATCGGGTTGTATCGCGGCTGTAATGGTGACGAGAGGTTCGGGTATGGCGGAACTATTGTGGTTTACAATTACGCTAATGATTAGCGAACTGCGTACGGTGCTTGGAATTAGTGCCGATGGCTATCCGATACTCTGTATGATGTACATTGGACTCGAGCTGACGCTGATTTTGGCTACGCTGTTGAGCGGTTTGCCGCAACGCTTGTTTACGAAATCAGTGCAGAGGAATGGTGGTAAACGACGAGGAAGCAGAAGAAAAAGTGTTGCGGTGACGGCTGCACGAGAGGCTAAGAGAAATGTTGTGTTTCCGCAGAGAATACTGTACGCGGTAGGCGAGAGGAAAAGCTTGGTGAGCGTGACAACGGCATTTAACAATGATGATCAGTTGCCGCGCGAAGAAAAGTACAGTACCGCAACAACACGTTTACAAGAGTGGTACTACGGCATTACGGAAAACTGAAGTGTTGACAATTTTGATGTGGCATTTATGTGTGGTTTATTGGCAATGCAATCGACGGTTGTCGGAGCAGTCATAATTATGTGGTCCATTGAACCTCTTCTTAGAGAGCGCTGGGCATTGTTAAACTTGCAGCTTTGTATTGTCCATCCACATTTTTGTATATTGTAACGAAAACGGATTTCTGGCGTGCGCGCCGGAAAACCAGGCAATAAAACTGTGACAATTTATTAAAAATGATAGTTAACGTTTTATTTAGCCAAAGTTACTTTTTCTAAGCTATAACAACAACTTTCGGCGACTGCAGCTTGGCGGCGGGGAAAACACGATTGCGTATAATTGCGGTACCGCTAGCAGTGACGGTTGTGGTAGTAGTCAACAACATTTGAACAAGTTTTGTCGCTCGTGCTCGCTTGCGTAGTTCCGGTAGCGTCAAAGTAAAAACAAACGGATCAAGAGCGGGTCCGACATTCAGCACTACAACAGTAATCATTAAGGTTGTTGTACGAAAGTACGATACAGGATCAACTTCGATCATAATTAGATAGATTGCATACGGTCCCCAAGTGATCAATAGCGCTGCTACCATGGCAAACATAATCAACGATGCGCGAATCAGTTTCCGAATGTCGGCCAGTTGACTTGTCATACCGACGACTGCTGCTGCTGCTTTGCGATGGCCTCTAAACAGCTTGTATGCTGTTAGTGTAGTAAAGATGAGAATATACATAGCCGGTCCAATAGCCATTAATATACCAACGATATCGACAAAGTTGTGGCCAAGAAGAAACGGAACTGCCTGTGTGTATATGCGCAAACAAGTGTACTTACTAAGTTCATGTTAATATACTGTATACTGCACCAACATTACTTTATTGTATTTGCGTACCTGGTAAGCAGATGGCAAGCATCTCGTATCATCGCCCGGCGCCAGTGGTTGCGATAGCTTGCCCGTAATCAACGGTGTAACTACTTCGGGTATAAGGAAAAACATGCAGCTAACAAAACCCGTCAAGCACAACAGCAGCTTTGCTCGCTTTACTTGGTATTGGTGATTATACTTTGTTCCGAGCGTAACAAGTCGAAACCGATCGTAGCAAATGAGACACACAGTAAGTATGCGCTGATAGCCGAGGCCAAATTGAAACAAGTTTTTAATACCGCAAAGAAGCAAGTTTTTCGGTGAACAGGGAAACACGAACTGGTCCAACCAAAAACCAAAAATGCCGAATGATTCGCCTGCTACGATGCTGATTGATGTACTCAATGCGTAAACGTGTTGTGATTGTTGAAGCAGTTTTTTCGTCGGATCGCTCACTATTAACCAAATTACAAACGCGTGAAGTGCGATAGCAGTAGTCACCAGAATTGGCAAGTATACAACAATCACATAATGCAGTGTTTTGTAGTTAGCGAAAATACCGCAGTCTGGCTGAAACGCAGTAAATTGGCTTTCGTTACCGTATTTTAAGCCCATTGTATATTCGAAGCAATTATTGACACAAATAAAAAGCAAAAACAATTAAGTGAATCTGCAGTAACATTACTCAGTAGTCACAAAGAAATACGAAGTAATCTGAAAAACTGGCATCCTTTGATCATATTATAACTCGCAGGCAGTTAGAGTAATCAGAGATTTCCAGCAGAAATCGCAAAGTAGCTTACACTTGTGTAGCGAGTAACGGTCAAAGGCTTCTACATATCTATATGTACGTTGTGTGTATAAGTGCACTGACTGGCGAGCCGACGTCGCCAGTGGCGACAGAAAGTTCAAATGTGTGCGCGATTGGAAATGATCGACTGTGAATTTGTCAAGCTCAATTTTTGTTTGTTGTGAGTTAAGTTTGAATTCGTACTGAATTTGCTAAATGCGGAAACGACAGTTTGCGTACGTACAGTTTCTAGAAAACTTCTAGAAGAGTACATGTGCGGGAGAGCACCTCCGAACCGCTCGCTTGGCAACACTACTTAGAGTGATTGAAAACAATGTCGTTTACAAAGTGATAAACCCATGGGTACTTATAACCATGCCAGCAAGCGGCACCAGGTGGTAATCACCCACAAGTAATGCAACAAAATATACTTGAGTATACAGCAATGCCGAGTGAGAGAATGTCTTTGCAGGCAGCTCGTTAGTAGCTTTAACGAAATTTTCTGTCGTGTCGACGCCGTCACCTTTTAAGCTTGCGCGCGTCGACGCTGTTTATGACTCGTTTCCGCGGATGCTCGCGCATTTTTGTTGAGCCCTGTAAACTTCTTGAATTATCCAAAAAGTGGCACACCTTGCCCAAAAACATGTTAATTTCAAGCAGCATGATAAACACTCAAACATTCGAACAAACAGAGACGCAAATAAATTATCAAAAAGCTCAAGTTATCTAGCACATAATGTGCTTCACGGTATAAATTACTGTAACTGAGAACGATTGTTGCCGATTTTTTTCTCTAATTAATTACGAGATTATATCGGCAACAATCGTTCTCAGTTGCAGTAAGTAGCAAATAATTGAGCATTTTCTGTTCACATTATAATTATTAAACTTCCACAGCAGGAATATTTTCCGGTGCAGCGGGACTTGCATGACTTTGTTTGCTAGTCTTGTGCTGCCCAATATTTTGCGCATTTCGTGAAGTTGCTGCAACTGTTTTTAGTGCTGTGGTGCCGCCGCTAGCAAAATCATTGCTCAACATCCGAGCAACTTTTGTTGCTCGTGCTCGCTCACGTATAGTTTGGGCTGCGTGAATGCGCACAAAGGGATCGGTCGTGTACACAGTGTCGAGCAACACGATAAGAATCATCAATGTTGTTACATTATATAGTACGACGCAGGATCAATTTCGATCTTAATTGTCGGCGAAGCCGACACAGCCTTCGGTCTAAAAAGCAGTCGCCCCCCACCCACAACTTGATCAGAACCTCAACCTAACCTATTTACTTAGTTTTTCTCCGCAAAGATTGTAACATTCGACTTTTTGTTACGGAGGGCCCCTAAAGAGATAGGGTTGGGGGGCAGGGTTCTCGGGGTCGAAGGTATTTTAAACAATTTCTAACGTCAGATTTTGAAGTTGTTTTTAAAATGACTGGACCACCTTTTTGTTATAGGTGAACGCCCCGAAGAACTAGATCCCACGAACCACTGCCCCGCAATACATCGTGCTGGCCAATAATAGACTTTCATGAAACACACACGTTGTTTTTTGCCGATTTTTGTCGGCGAAGCCGACACAGCCTCCTGGTTAAAAGGCGGTTTTACCCCCCCCCCCCCCACCACCCCTCACAACTTGTTCAAAACCTCCACCTAACTCTACCTATATACCTATTTTTTCTCCGAGAAGATTGTAACAATCGACTTTTTATTACAGGGCCCGCCCATGAAGAAATAGGTGTGGAAGGTGTGGTTCCCGAAGTTGTTCAAAACCTCAATCTAAACTAACCTACAGGCGTTGGGTTTAATAGGACTACGGTCTTTGCTGCACAGTAGCCGCAGGAGTGCAAATGTGTTTTAGCAATGTAGCCCAGCAGTGCATGTATCACGTACGCGTGCAAAAACCGTAATCATATTAAACCCACCGCATGTGGATTCTGTAAAAGTTGTTGCATTCCAGCCTTTCACTATAGCGATTTCTCGTAGTAAAGAGCTGGAATGCAAACAACTTTTACAGTACCTATTTTTGCTGCGCGAAAATCTTAACACTCTAATTTTTTTATTACGGAGGGTCCCTCTGAATAGAGGGGTTCCGAAGGTTGGATTCTCAAAGCCGAGGGTACCTAAAAAAGTTTTATACTCAAACTTTAAGATTGTCTAAAAAATGGGTTGACTTCTTTTTCGTGTTTCGTGAGCGCTTCTTCGAACAAGTATCTAGAAAGCTCTTTCCTTATCAAATTGTTCAGAACCACAACCCAGCCTAAGGTAGATACCTATTTTTTCTCCGCAAAAACCGTGATTCTCGACTTTTTATTGCTGATGGTCACCCTGAAGAGATAGAGTCTGCAGGTTGGGTTCCCGAGATCGAGAGTACCTAAAAAATCTTCATACTTAAAGTACGAAGTTGTCTTTAAAATGGCTGGACCAGTTTTTTGTGACTTGTGAATGCCCCTTTGAACACGCCTTTAGAAACCTCTTCCCTTCACCAGTTTCTTACAACCTCAGCCTTTTTTAACCAATATACACTTTTTTTGGTATGAAGAATGTGACACTCGACCTTTTTTACCGAGGGCCTTTTTGGAGTAGATTTTGAAGGTTGGGTTCCCGAGATAGTCAGTACACAAAAAGACTTTTTTTATACTCAGATTTTGGACTTGCATTGAGAATACCTGGACTAGTTTTTTGTTATCTATGAACGCCTCTTAAAAGAAATTCCAAAAAATTAGCGCCCCGCATCACAATGTCGGTCAAAAATAAACTTTTATGAGCTACAACCTGACCTAAACTATATGCTTAGTTTTTTTCTGGGAAGATTGTGACACTCGACTTTTTATTGCGGCGGGCCTCTCTGAAGAGATTGTTGGGTTCCAGAGATGGAGAGTATCCAAAAAATTTTTTTATCAAGATTTCAAGGTTTTCTGGTCGGGTTGACCACCATTTTGTGATATGTGAACGCCCGTTGGAGATTTCTTAGAAATTCGTTGCATTCACAACTTGTTCAGAACATCAATTTAGTTTAGTTTACACTATGGTCCACTTTTGAGCGCCTTTTCAACTATGAAGCTCACGGGACTACACACAGACGAAAAAGCGCTCAAAAGTGGACCATAGTGTACATACTCATATTTTTTCCGGAAAGATTGTAACATTCGGCAGCTTCCATTACTTCCGCGCTAGATACTTAGGACTGGAAGAAAATGATTGATCGATTTGTTGTCGTTTGCACAGAGAGCATTGACAATGCGTGTAAATTCGAACAAAATCTAGGCTCGCCCCGTGCGATGTTATGAAACAAAAAAGGTTTTTGTTGACTCTCTTTTCATCATTACAAAAAGCTCTGCGATAAGAAGAGCGAAAGCGTGACTCTCACTCAAAGCAATTCGGCTCAGCAATGCGTATTTTCATCACACCGTGCCTCACAAAGTGCGTCGAAAATTTGATGCTCCAGAGCATCCTTCGACGATCGCGCCCTTTTTGCTGTTAACTTCGCACAGCATTACAAAATTTTGAGACATTGCAAAAGGTGCAACACTAACGCAGCAAAATTTCTAATCTGCAACGTAGTGAATATTCAAAAGTACGTAAATCACACGCTACAAACACGCGCCTTGAAATATATTAATGAAATTGAGGACAGCAATAAAAAATGAGACGAAAATTGAGAAAGGATTAATTTAACATCTACAAATCCAGAGCAAGCGACTTCAGTTAAATGCTCATCAAATAGTGTAACTTTGGGTTGCAGATAATCACATCACAAGCGCCGTAAACTTTTTATGCCAAGCGTATATGAGAATGAGGAGGTGGCAAAGTATTTGAATTGATTACACCTGAGAATGACAAAAGCAAAACGCTTCTTACAACTGTCAGTCGCTTGATGAAACGCAGTGTCACTTGCAAATCATTACTGCACAAAATTTTCTACAAGTCAAACTGGCGTAAAATGATTTTCTTGGCAAGATTGATTCGTTATTTATTTGCGCAACAATTGCATAATGTTTGTTACACCAAATGTTTCTATTTCAAATTTATTTGGTTATACATGCGCATGGCTTTGCACGTTAAATATTCCGCTGCGCTAGTGCTGCACCTTTTGCAAAGTCTCAAAATTTTGTAATGCTGTGCGAAGTTAACAGCAAAAAGGGCGCGATCGTCGAAAGATGCTCTGGAGCATCAAATTTTCAACGCACTTTGTGAGGCACGGTGTGATGAAAATACGCATTGCTGAGCCGAACTGCTTTGAGTGAGAGTCACGCTTTCGCTCTTCTTATTTGTGGTGAAAAAAGCTCGGTTTTGCGCATATCTGCGCGCTAATTAACTTTCAATAAAAGATTGCGCATATCGTTATGCACATATGCTAATTCGCAGCCCGTAAAAAACACGGCCCGTGTCGTGCACGTAGCGCGGCCGTAGTAACTAAATGCAAACCTGTGGTCGTATCCGTCTAAATAAGCGCTACGAGAATAACATCATTGTTTTTTTTTAAAAAATTACAATACCTGAGGCGAAGATGTAAACGCTAGACAAGGCAATTGGACAATACGAATGCATGGGAATCGATACACGACAACTTTCTGCTGTGCAAGGCGAACGGTTACACCTGGCTGGGAAACACAACATTGTTTTCATCTATTGTATGACAAATTTTTTGCGGCAGTTTTATTGCGATTTTAATAACAATTAGTATTATTACCCAAAGGACCGAATCCAGAAATCGGTACTGCCTTGTCACTTTGCTATTGTCACTGTCTGTTTTGTCGATGAATTCAACAGCCATGCGGGAAAAGAGGGAAAAAGAGAAATTTCTTTGGCTTTCAACAAAATTTGCTTGTTTTGCTCAAAATTTTGTGTATTAAGCATAGCTGCAAACAAAATGTTGCTGATTATCATTCTTACTATACTTATAAATTACGAGTAAACCATACATGAACACTCAACATAATTGAATAAGCAGATAAAATCAAAAAACAAAAAGCAGGAGAAACTTTGTAGCCTTGCTGTAATTAATGTTAACCGAAAATATTACACGCTTAACTTCGAACGTCGTCGGTGGTGCTCAATACTTGTTCATTGCGTATTCTGCAATGCGTAATGGCTTGTTCCACGTCGTTGAATTATGGCGAAAATTGTTACAGAATATTCATAAACTGATTGTAGGATTTTTTGTGCTGCTTAATCAATTACGCTGAATAGTAGCGACATTTGCCAGTTCAAGCTCAGCGGGAAAAATGCGATTGTCTCTGTTGCTGCGAATGTTGGAATTAAGCGTGATATTCTGTTTCAATGCAACAACGGCCTTTACTGGTGCAGTGCCGCCAGCGGCAGCAGCAGTAGTAGCAGCGTTAGTTGTGAACATCCGAGCAAGTTTTGTTGCTCGTGCTCGCTCACGCAGTTTTGGCAGCGTCAACGCAAACACAAACGGGTCCGTCAGAACAACGCTGTCCAGCAGCACGACCAAAATCATCAATGTTGTTACATCAAAATACCTGACAAAATCAACCTCAATCATGATTAGATAGAATGCGTACGGCCCCCAACAGAGGAGAAGCGCCGCTACCATTGCAAACATAATTAGCGACGCGCGAATAAGTTTACGATTGTCGGCTAGTTGACTTGCAGTGCCAGAAGCGGCCACTGCCGCGACTGCCTTGCGTTGGCCTTGGAACAGTTTGTATGCTGTCAGTGTTGTGAAAGTCAAAACGAACGCAAGCGGACCAACAACCATCAGTATGCCAATAACATCGACCAAATTGTGGCCAAAAAGAAATAAAACTGTCTGTACATGCGCAAACAAACGTAACTTCGTGTAAAGACATATGTTACTGCATCGACGTTAGTTCTTACTTTTTATTTGCCTACCTGATAAGCAGACGGTAAGCATCTTGTTTCGTCTCCCGGAGCCAGTGGCTGCAGCAGTTTGCCCGTAATAAACGGTGTTACTACTTCGGGTATAACAAACAACATGCAGCTGAAGAAACTTGTCCAACACAACAGTTGCTTTGCTCGCTTTACTTCGTACGGCTGCTTATAGTTAATTCCAAGCGTAACAAGTCGAAAGCGATCGTAGCAAACAAGACATACGTTAAATATGTGCTGATATCCGCCGCCAAAGTGAAACAGATTCTTGAAACCGCACAGAAATTCGTTTTTTGGTATACACGGAATCGCGAATTGATCCAGCCAGAAACCTGAAATACCGAATGCCGAGCAGAGTGTGTTTGTAATGGCGGAACCCAAGACGTAGACGTGTTGTGATTGCTGCAATAGCTTTTTTGTCGGATCGCTGACTAATAGCCAAAAGACAAACGTGTTAAGCACGATGGTTAATAGCTGTACAACTGGCAGATAGGCAACAATTACATAATGAAGTGTTTTGTAATAAGCAAATATGCCACAATCAGGCTGGAAAACGGTAAATTGGCTTTCGTTACCGTATTTCCAGCCCATTGTTCAAGTTTGAAAGTGGAGGAAAGAATTGAGTATTGCAAGACGTTGCACAAAATTAAAACAGTTTGCTTGAAACACTTTGCCAAATAGCACGTGCCATGCACTGCTAACCCGAAAAACGGTTGCGACAGTGACGTCAAAAATTTGAGTAGAAGCAAAATGAATATCGACGTAATAACTGCAAACAGAAAAGCAGCATTTAAGTGGAAAGTTCAAACTTCTTGCGTTTTGGGTGTGTCGCTCCCACAAGTGTCCGATGATTATCATCAGACGTGGTTTCGTTTTTCTTTGTGCGTTTTTATCGGTTTCACTCAATCCGCAGGCTAATCAAGGTTTGAGCCAAAATAACATAACGCAAACAAATTTTCGAAACTTTGTGTACGCGAAACTGGTTGAAACAAGTCACATCCGCAAACACGTTAACGCCAAAACTCGTTTGTGACAAGAGATTTACGCTAAAAGGGCACGGCGAATATGTTGACGCGACAATAACGTGTATCGCAGGCGCACCTCAATGTCGTGCCGCCTGCGATACACGTGATTGTCGCGTCAACATGTTCGCCGTGCCCTTTTGGCGTAAATCTCTTGTCACAAACGAGTTTTGGCGTTAACGTGTTTGCGGATGTGACTTGTTTCAACCAGTTTCGCGTACACAAAGTTTCGAAAATTTGTTTGCGTTATGTGATTTTGGCTCAAACCTTGCTTAGCCAATCCGCAAGGAAGGATCATACGTCGAGCAACAAATTGCGTGCGCAATTGCAAAACGTGTCATTTTGAATTCATTTACTTCAGTTCCAGTCGATGTTTGTGTTGAAGAAAGCGGAAGCCGTGTCCGAGAGTGTATTTATTTCGCTCCGTCGCAGCTCTAATTGCATCTGTAAAATGCTCTCTGAGTGGCTCCGTATGATGCAAGAAGATTTTCTCTTTAAAGGCCGACGGTTAAAAGCGACTTTTCTCCAATGCATAAAGGAAGTTTCGAATTTCCAAACGAACCTACATACGTATGCACGTAATACCTTTTTAATCGTAAAAAAACAAGTAAATTATTGCTTATTTTTTAGATAACTGAAATGTTTCAACGTGCTACAAATAAATCTTGCATGGCATTTTAACGTCGCGAATTTTAATGCTTTTTTGCCAAGAAGCTTACACCTGGATGTTACAGTAGCTGCACTATGTTCAATAGAAATTTTATGCCACTCGCCGAATTTCTCGTTGTTTATGACTCATAAACTATGAGAGTGGAATCCGTTCTTGATTTGGTTTAGCGACTGAATTTCAGCCGTTTAAAAGCTACCGAGTTTTTTTCTGAATCTCTATACATACGTACAGGCGTCAACGTCGAACTTTAGGGTGCCTGTCGCATAAAATTATTTTTACGCACAATTTTTTTCCCACAATTTTTTTTCGTAAAAAAAACTTTTCAGCTTGAACGTGCTCTTTCACTAAAATCATTGGCAAGCAGCATCATGGAACGCAATAGTACAAGTCGTTGTTTTTTTTTGGAACAGGTTGAGGCTTGCACATTAAGAAGTACGAAAATGGGGTTTTTCTACCAACAATCACTGAATGACGTCCCAAAATCGACAATGTTTTTTTATTGAGATACTTTTTATATCTTTTCGAACGGTTGCGATGTCACGCAGCAATTTTTCTTCGAAGCAAGATACAAACTGTAAACGCACAAACCAAACGTTAAAAAATAATTCTGGTAACGAGCGAAGACACAACACATTCACTTTGTAGAGCTTTAAAAACCACGTCAGACGGTCGCTTTGCGAAGTAATTATAGAATTGACCCCAAAACGTTTTTCGAAACGTTGAAAAAAAAAGTTTTGGTGTTTTGCTGTAAAAAAGTTTTTTAATCAGTTTACAAATTTTTAAAACTACGGTTTGACGTAGTTTTTGAATATGTACAAGTTGAACGTACTTAGTTTTCAATCGTGGCGAAAAAAAATCTTCTGGTCTCTGACTTACGAAATCATTGATAAAAGCGTAGAGAACGCAGATGAACTCGCGTGACACTCCGATCTGAATTTCATCATGTAATGTATTCCACATATTCTGAAGCCTAGATATTACTGAAAAATGTAGTAAAAAAGTTGGTGAAAAAATTTAGGTAAAAAAAATTTCTGCAACGCGTATGCACAGTGTTGCTTTGTGCATCGCGCAGACACCCTAAAGTTCGACGCTGACGCCTG
>CAXARX010000027.1:0-11654 GCA_963971425.1 Bryoerythrophyllum caledonicum | reverse complement strand
CGGCCCAACACGGTACGCGCCTGGTCCTCCTTTGTATGCGCCCGGGCCCTTCAGTGCGCGCCCAGCCCCTCACAGTACGCGCTCGGTCCACCCCTGTACGCGCCCGGTCCAACACGGTACGCGCCCGATCCTCCCCTGTATGCGCCCGGCCCAACACGGTACGCGCCCGATCCTCCCCTGTATGCGTCCGGCCCCTTCAGTGCGCGCCCAGCCCATCTCCGCACGCGCCCGGCCCCTTCAATATGCGCCCTGCCCATCTCCGTATGCGCCCGACCCCTTCACGCGCCCGCCCCCTGTCCGCACGCGCGCGACCCTGTTGACAACGTGTCAGCCACGTAGTCGCCTTCATGGCAGTGGGTAAATTGATTTACCTCGAGTCATGGTCAAACTAGGGTTGACCCTTATCGGACGGACATAAGCCTCTATTGGACGGACATCCGGACGGACGGACACTACCGGACGGACGGACACTACCGGACGGACGGACGACCGAACAACCTTGATGGATGTTTTGATGAACTAAGAAGTGAGCCGGTTAAGATTTCTAGTAGGGGAGTGTCCGGAATAACTGGAGGAGATTGCAGAGGCGTTCATGGTAGTTTCCAGAATCCGGAAGAACCAGGAGGGGAAGAGATATATTGCAGAGGTGTACCTGGTAGTCTCTAGGGTACGGAATATACCGTATGAACCCGAATTCTGGTCCCCAAAACCGGAGTTTACCCCCACGATAGGAAAAACCTGCTATGTGAGTCTAGAAGGAGTCCTCCCAAGTAAAACAATACCACTATCTTCAGAGTGCTATGAGAGTGCTATTGGAACGTCGTTGTAGTCCGGACTTATCTTTGTGTCACCGCATCCGGAAGGCCTTCCGGATGTCGTGAGAGTTAAGTCTAGAATCAACACCACATCACCGGTTAGTAGAAAAGGAAGAGAGTGATTGTCTGGGCACTATAAAATCCGGGGCAGTGGGTGTCTAGCCACTTAAAGTTACAAGGCAGTGGGGAATCCGGCCACTTACACAAAATAGGATCAGTGGCCTTCCGGTCACTTGCTTAAACCTTCCGGAAGCCGCTCTGAAGGGAAACAGAGGTAAATCAAACTACCCACCTAGTTTTTCTGGAAATCATTTCCGGAAACAACTGTAGATAACTTCCGGAAACTAGTTCCGGTACATTCTGGATAAATGTCGTAAACCGATTTACGGTTTAAGGATCCGGTTCTTTTACGGAATAGAATAACTAACCTGGGGGATCGATAGTTTTGGATAATTTGAAAGGATAAATAGATCTCTGTGGGAACGAAACCGGAGTGGTTTACTATGGAAGTACTTTGTAACGATTGAGTGCATTCCGGAGGAATACTGACCCTGCAAACTATGACAGTGGTTCTCGTGCACCTATCACGAAGAGCGGGGCACATGGAAGGAGGAAATGAAAAACGAAATCCTCCAAGGCCAACAAGGCTTCCAGGACCAAATAGCTCAACAAATCAAGGCCATGCAAGACCAAATGGCCTTGTTAATTAAAAACCAAGTCCCTAACCCCACACCTCCACCCATAGAGTCTGATAGACATGCCTCAAGCCTATGCTGCACTCAATGTGGCCAACCGGGGCACACTAGTCCCTTCTGCACCACCCCGGCGGCAGCACCGCAGTGCCAGGCCGCTCAACCCCCATATGTGCCTCCCCATAGGAATCAACCACCGGTGGCAACTAATCATGGCCCGCAAGGCTATACACCACTAAACCAAGGTTATGGAGGACCTCCACGACCACGGTATGAGATCCATCACACTTGTGGCAAGAGACACGCACCTGGGCAGTGTTGGGTCGAAAGTGGAGTAGTATGTGGTAACTGTGGGGGTAATCACCCTACCCAAGTGTGTAGAAGGCCGGATAAGGTAATTCCCATGCCTTCTCCACCGGGGAACTACCCTCAACAAGCTCAAGACCATTTGAGAGGTGCACGTAACCCCACCACCGATAATACTGTTAGGCCACCTAGCCTCTACTATGACTACAACAACAACCGCCAAAGTCAAACCTTCCCAATGGGGGTTAGTACCAAGGACGGTTACATCCCTATAAACCAAGGGCAAAACCAAGGTAGCCAATAAAGCCATGGTGGCCAACAAAACCATGGAGGGCAACAGAACCACAGGGGCCAACAAAACCAAGGTCCTTAGGATGTGCGTTGTGCCACCATGTCAAGTGACATCGTGTCAACACACGGCCTTTCCCTCATAGAGCTCAATGACGTTTTTCACGAAGTTAGTACAACCAAGGAAGCAAAAACTTGTAAGTTGCCCGCATTGGTAGTCCAGACTCGGTCTAACCGACGAGAGCCTAGCTACTCGAGCCCCCATCCGCCCATACCAGAAGAGGGTGAGACTTCAGGGGAGGATTCACCTCACTTCTCTAACCTAAACGATACCACCAAGGAGGCGGTCGAAGGCACTAAACGAGCCAACTTAAGGTCCTCCCATGGAACACCTAGGATCCGAACACCATTGTCCACTTCCCAAGAACCATGGGAAGGTCCACCGGTCCCTAGCCCCGAAGTGAACACATTCCCACGTATCGAGGAGCACATGCGAGAAGGTCCTTACGATTTATGGGCGGATTTGAGTCGTCTCAAGGCGGACATCACCATAGCCCAACTATTGGAGGTATCCCCACCCATGAGGAAGGTCCTTAGGTCGGGCACCCCGGTGAAGCGGAGGCCTAAGGCAAAGGTTAGGTTGGCGGCTCGTGTAAAGTCCGCACACCCCAATATCGAAGTCAAGGCGGTTCAAATTGAGGTCTCAATAGTAGATAAGGTGGTACCCAACGTACTAGTCGACGGTGGTAGGGGTTTGAACATCATGCCCCTCTCAACCATGGAGAAATTGGGTCTAGACATCATTGAACCATCACCATATATCACCAACATGGCTAATCAAAGCTCGGAGGCCCCGTTAGGCCAAATTAGTGGTTGTAAAATCACCACGGGGGGTGTAGAGTATTCCCTCACCTTCCAAGTCATTCGAATGCACTCCAACAAGGAGGCATATCCCTTGCTACTAGGTAGGCCTTGGTTGCGAATTGCCAATGCCACAGTAGAATGGGGAGGACCGAACCCCAACATCACCTACGGGCCCCCTGAGAACCCCACTACGGTCCATATCCAACCGAATAGGCTAGGACTATGCCATGGTTGTATGGGCTCTTCGGACCATGAGTCACAAGAGGTGTTGACAAAAGAACCCCCCAAGAGAGTGAGGTTCGCACCACACAAGGCGGTGGATAGAGTCCAACCCTCGAGGGCCAATGTGATGCCATATAAAAGCATGGGACCGGGCCTTTATGAGTGGGTTCCCACCGGAGAATTTGTAGACTGGTTGAGGGAGCACCCCACCTCGAGCGCGGATGAAGCCATATCCGTGCATTTCATGAACAATAAGCTCGTTGAAATGAAAACCGGGTTGGAACTTAGCCTAGTTCCTCTCCTAGATGACCTAGAACCCGCGGCAGTGTTCAGAGTGGTTATCGATGGCACCCAAGGGATGGAGTTGGAGGTGTTAATCGATGAGGGCCCTCTCAACCCATCTCTCCACTTTAGGAGGACATCCACCAGTATTCTAGCTAGCGGTTCGGGGGCAACGTATCCCCAAGTTCCAAATGACTGGTATCAAGGACCTACTCAACAACCACACGTACATCACGATGATTGGAAGTTGATGGTAGTCTCTCATGAGGGGGAAGAAGAGCGTAGGATAAAAGTGGGAGTTGGGTTGACCAAGGAGGAGATGGTGAAATACAAGTCACAAGTGGTCGAGTTTCTGGACATCTTTGCATGGTCGTACAAGGACCTCAAGGGCATTTCCCCGGCGGTGACACAACATCACATCCCCCTTCTCCCAGGCACTACTCCCATTAGACAAAAGGAGCGGCGTATGAATCCTAACCTACAACTCATTGTCAAGTTCAAATTGGAGAAGCTACTCCAGGCGGGGTTCATTAAACCCATGGAGATATCCGATTGGGTCTCCCCCATGGTGTTGGTTAAAAATAAAAATGGGAAGCTACGGGTGTGCATTGACTATAGAAAACTCAACCACCACACCCAAAAAGATCACTTCCCCTTGCCATTTATCAACACCATTTTAGAGGAGGTAGGTGGTCATGAGCTTTACACGTTTATGGATGGCTACTCGGGTTACAACCAAATCTCCATTGCCCCCGAGGACTACCACAAGACTGCCTTCACTACCCCGTGGCCCGTAAGGCACGTTCATTTATTTGGTCATGCCTTTTCTACTTTGTAATGCCCACTCCGCATTCCAGAGGGCCATGACCTATGCCTTCTCAAACCTCTTGCACAAATCAATGACGATGTTCATTGATGATTTTAGCACCCAGTCCACGAAGGACAAGCCCCTAGCATGTGTGAGACAAAGCTTTGAGCGATGTAGGCGCACCGCCATCGCTCTCGACCCCGAGAAGATCTTCCTTGCCGTAGAGAATGGGGTCTTATTAGGATTCGTGGTCTCCAAGGAGGGTAGAGAGCCGGACCCTGACAAGGTGAAGGTTATTGTGGAGTTACAACCCCCCACAAATGTCAAGGAGATACAAAAAACCCTAGGACACATAAGGTGGTACCGGAAGGTTATCCATGACTATGCCACGAAAACCATGCCTATCACTAGGCTCATCCAAAAAAGCGTGAAGTTTGAATGGACCCCAAATTGCCAAGAAGCCTTGGAAATTCTGAAGAAGGAATTAACCACCTACCCGGTTTTGAGGCCCCCCAATTGGAAGATGCCCTTCCACATCGCCTGCGATGCCCCGGCGGTAGCTGTAGGGAGCACATTGTGCCAACCGGTGGGCCTTAATGGCAAAGACCACCCCATTGCCTTCTGTGAGCCAAATAAACCGCCCCTAATGGGTGGCTTATCTTGAACACAAGACCCTACATATGGGATGCAGCCCCTTGTGCAAACATACTTTAACCATTCATACAAACATGATGATCCAAGACGTGGTCACTTAAGAGGGTTCGTTAATAATTAGTGATGTGATGGCTGAATTCAGCCTTAGGTTGAATCCAACCTTTAGACAAGCGTAAATTCCGCCTCAAAGCTTTGTTTCCAATGTTTTAAAGCTCCATTAGGTTCAATTTTGCCTTGTGAACTTGATTAGCACTTTAACCACCACTTCCAGGCCCAAGTGCGACCCTAACAGCAGCAACCAGCAGACAGGCTCCTCTTTTTATGTTAAAAGTTTAATTCTTCATTATCTTCGTGATTATGATTCCGTTTTTTACGTTTAGTTTTTGAACTCTTCTTAGTTTTTCTTGCTTAACACGATGGCAGCCTTCAATTGATCATTTGACTCGACCCTGGACCTCCCAGCTAGCGACCAGCAGTGCACCTTCAACATATGACTTTATTCAAGATCATGCACCACATTCCTACGCATGTATCACATTCATTCACACAAGAATCCACCCCAGCCTTACTAAGAGTGAGCCTCCAGCTGTGTTCACTTACTAATGGCGCTCTAATCGGTTATTTAGTTGAATATATAGCAAACCCTAATTCTACCAAAAAATTGGCAGCGCTTCCGCGTGGTTTTTGTATTTAGAAAATTAGGGTTCAAGTCATACACATGGAATTGAAGAGGTTCGAGGGAGAAAAGAAAAGGGGCTCCCTAATTTAATTCGGTTCACCCTCCATCCTTAGACTTCGACTTGCTTTGTCTGCTCGTGATCTTGTTCCTCTTGTTCAGCTCGTGATCTTGCTCCTCTTGTTCAGCTCGTGATCTTACTCCTCTTGTTCAGCTCGTGATCTTGCTCCTCTTGTTGGTGCTTTTCACTCCGCAGCCCGTATCTTCATCGTCACAGCTCCGATCCGCACGTTCTTGAGCTTGTTGGAAAGCCAACGTTCAAATCTATCAACTCCTAAAATCTTAGCTTGATTGGACAAGAACTCCACTACAGACGAGGGAAAACCTGAGGCCGTATGAGATCCGCCACCGATCCTCCAGCTGGTCGTCCTCACTCCGCCGCCCGTATCTTCGTCGTCACAGCTCCGATCCAAACGTTCTTGAGCTTGTTGGAAAACCAACGTTCTAATCTATCTACTCCTAAAATCTTAGCTGGATTGGACAAGAACTCCGCTACTGACGAGGTAAAACCTGAGGCCGTACGAGATCCGCCACCGATCCTCCAGCTGGTCGTCCTCACTCCGCCGCCCGTATCTTCGTCGTCACAGCTCCGATCCGCACTTTCTTGAGCTTGTTGAAAAGCCAACGTTCTAATCTATCTACTCCTGAAATCTTAGCTCGATTGGACAAGAACTCCGCTACTGACGAGGGAAAACCTGAGGCCGTACGAGATCCGCCACCGATCCTCCAGCTGGTCGTCCTCACTCCGCCGCCCGTATCTTCGTCGTCACAGCTCCGATCCAAACGTTCTTGAGCTTGTTGGAAAGCCAACGTTCTAATCTATCTACTCTCTTATTTTCGCAACGATTGAATCAAATTCCAGCCCACAGGAGGGGGAAATCTAAACCCTACCTCTCTCTCTCCTTCCACACACCTCTCTCACTCCCACCTCCCACACTTCGAATGAGCGCCCTCCAAAGGGGTAACCCCAAGGCCCTTGCTCCCTTCTTTGTTCCCAAGGTCGTTCCCTTCGTCGTTCACAGCCGCCATTTTGGGTGGGCACATTAATGGTCACACTAAACAATAGTAACTAAAAAGCTAATAAATCACTAGCCACCCTTGCATTCAACACAAGTGGGTGTCCCACTAACCAAGGAATATCTAAATCTAAACTTTGACTCCATGCCACATGTGTGTGCATGATCTCAATAAGTGAGCTATTAAGCTAAATTCAAGGATGCAAAAAATCTAACTCTACCTAGCTTGAATTTCCCTTGCTTGGGGGAATTCCTAATTTACTTAGTGATTGGTGAGGGTTTTTTTCCACTTCTTTTTGGACCCTTTTGACTTTTTTTTTTAAGGGCTTTTAACGCCCCATTTTTTTTTCTTTTCTCCTCACCATCCTCCTTCTTCTTCTTCCATTTTTTTGGTTTCGTGATTTCTTCATCGTGACCGAATACGGTCTACAACTCGATAGGAGGTAAATTCTTCTCCACCACTACTCATTTTAATTCTTTTCTAATTTTCTTTTGTCTTTTTTCCCTTCTCTCTTTGCTTTTCTTTTCTGGTTTATTCCCTTTTTTTTTCTTCCTTTTTGGCTAACTACATAAATTCCGCGATTGCCCATAAATGGCTCCTATTTTAGTGAGGGGAAAGGCCACTTGGCCATTTTAATCAAAAAACCACGAGCTAGTCCATGGGATAACCCATTTTCACCACTCATTAGCTTTAATGGACCCGACGTGAGGTCCATTCATCACCGTGAGCCGTTTTTGCGGCTCACACCTTCGCAAGCAGACAATTAAACCCCGCCGAAAAGAACTATACCACCACCGAACGTGAGTGCTTGGCAATGGTCTTTTTGGTCAAAAAATTTCGCCACTACTTGTTACTCAACCCAGTAGTGTTCTACGTGGATCACATGGCCATCAAGTACCTTGTCAACAAGGCGGACTTGAGTGGTCGGTTAGCGAGGTGGGTCTTACTCTTAGAGGAGTTTGACTACACGGTGGAATACCGCCCGGGGCGGATGCACCTTCAAGCGGATCACCTCTCACGCCTCTCAGAGGAAACCGGTGTAGTCCCCATTGATGAGGCCTTGATAGATGAGGACTTGTTCAAGGTATCCTCCATTCCCTCATGGTACAATTTGGTGGCCAAATTCCTTACCACCCACCTTCTGCCGGATTCATTGTCCAAAAACGAGCGTCGAAAGGTTCGCCTCCATAGCCGCCACTTTACCATAGTAGGGGGCAAATTGTACCGTCGTGGGGTTGACGGCTTGCTACGTCGATGTGTGACGTCTGTGGAAATTCCCACGATCCTCTCAGCTTGCCATGAGAGTGCGTGTGGCGGACACTTCTCTGGGACATTGACGGCCCAAAAAGTCCTTCGCGCAGGTTATTATTGGCCCACATTATTCCAAGACGCCCATGAGTACACCAAGCAATGCGACGATTGTCAACGGTATGCCCGAAATGACCTTCGAATGAGCATGCCGCTACGCATATCCTTGCCCTTGGTCCCATTCGAGAAGTGGGGTATTGACTACGTAGGGGAGGTGCACTCTAGCTCTTCTAGTCGAATGAGGCACATTGTGGTAGCAACCGAATATCTCACCAAATGGGCCGAGGCTCGAGCTATGAAAACCAATGATGCTAATCATGCGGCCAAATTTTGGTTCGAACAAATCATTATCCGGTTTGGATGTCCCAAAATCCTCATTAGTGATAGGGGGAAATATTTTTTGAACGAGATGATCGAAGCCATGACCAACCGGTTCAAGATCAACCATCGTAAGACCACCCCTTATCATCCTCAAACCAATGGTCACACCGAGCGGGTCAACCAAACCCTGTGAATATTTTGAGGAAGACGGTTACCGATTCCAAGAGGGATTGGGATACTAAACTCCCCGCCGCATTATGGGCCTACCGAACTACCTTCAAGGTGACCACCCATGCTACTCCCTTCTCGTTGGTGTATGGCATTGAAGCCATTTTACCCAATAGAGTTCGAGATCCCCTCTCTGGGAGTGGCCGTGACCGAACGGTGGTCCATTGTAAAAATTAGGAGAAGAAGAAGAATGATGGTGAGGAGAAGGAAAAAAGAAGAAGGCTTAAAAAGCCCTTAAAGAGTAGAAAAAAAGGTCCAAAAGAAGTGGGAAAAAACCCTCACCATCACTTGGTAAATTAATCCTAACCCCAAGCAAGGGGAATTCAATTTAGGTAGATTAGTTAGATTTAGCATCCTTGAATTTAGCGTAATAGCTCACTTATTGGAGGTCATGCACACCCATGTGGCATGGGGTCAAAGTTTAGATTTAGATATTCCTTGGTTAGTGGGACACCCACTTTTGTTAAATGCAAGGGTGGCACGAGATTAGTAGTCATAGGGTTAATAGGCTTTGTAAGAAGGGGTCATTAATGGAAGAAGGCGAAAGGCGGCAGGGAACTTCTTTGGGAACTCAAGGAGAGCAAAGGTTGGGGGGTTACCCCCTAGAGAAGTCTCATTCGGATAGTGTGCAAGGAGGTAGGAAAAGAGAGAACAGGGAGAGGAAGAAGAAAAAACGAGAGAGAGAGAACTGAGGAAAGGAGAGCCGGAAGCCCCGGCCACTAGGAGTGTGAGTTAGGAAAGAGCAGAACACGAAGAGGACGAGATCACGAAGAGCTGAATCACGAAGAGGACGAGCTGAGCAGAACACGAAGAGGACGAGATCACGAAGAGCAGAACACGAAGAGGACGAGATCACGAAGAACTGAATCACGAAGAGGACGAGCTGAGCTGAATCACGAAGAGGACGAGATCACAAAGAGATGAATCACGAAGAGGACGAGCTCACGAAGAGCAGAATACGAAGAGGACGAGATCACGAAGAGCTGAATAACGAAGAGGACGAGATCACGAAGAGCTGAATAACGAAGAGGACGAGCTGAACAGAATACGAAGAGGACGAGCTGAGCAGAAGACGAAGAGCTGAAGGAAGGAGGGTGAATTGAATCAAACCAAGGAGCCTCTCCTTTCCCCCGACTATTAGTCAATTCCTTGTGCATAAGGGAACCCTAATTTTCTAGTCACACATATCACGCGGAAGCGCTGTCAAAATTTCACTAGAATTAGGGTTACAATCAACTCAACTCAACCAAGTGATCAATCTACAAGAATAAGAGAACGCAGCTGGATGCTCATGCGTAGCTTAGTGTTAAGGTGGGGTTAATCATGTGAAGTATATGTGGCGTGCACGTGAATGGTTGGTTACAATTTTTGAGTAAACATGTATGTTGAAGGTGCACTGTTGGTCGCTGGCTGTGAGGTCCAAGGTCGAGTCAAATGATTAATTGAAGGCTACCATCATGTTAAGCACAAAAAACTAATAAGAATAACAAAAAACCAACCATACGAAACGGAGTTATAGTCAAGGAGATAAATGGTATTATAAGTCTGTAGGAAATATGGGGGTCTGTCTGCTGCCGACTGATTCCAGGGTCACACCTAAGCCTGGAGCTGACCTTTAAGGGTCTCATCAAGTCCGTGATGCTGAATCAAACCGATGTGAGTTGAAAACGTTGGATTCGGAGCTCTAGAGCAAAAGTTACCTCCGTTCAAAGGTGGGTGCAATTAAAAGGGTGGATTAAGTCACCACCTCACTAATCAACCACAAGGAATCTAAGTAAGCATGAGATGTGTCACCATGCTTGTGTAAGTTGTGTGTGAATGGGCTAAGGATTGGTTACACAAGGAACTAGGCCCCGTATTAGGATCTTGTGTTTAAGATAAGCCACCCTTTAGGGGCGGTTTATTTGGCTCACACACTCTTTTAAATTTTTTAATCAAAATTTTTATAATATTTAAGCATAAGTGCCTCTACCACACGCGCGACCCTCCACCGTATGCGCGCAACCCTCCAACTTGCGAACTCAACTCTCATGTGTGCGATCCTCTTTGAATCGCTTGCCTCATATTCCCTCCCTCTTTCTCCCCTCCTTTTTCACTAATTTGCCCTCACTCCTTGTCTACCCGCCCGCTCTTCTTGTATAGTGACCCGCCCCTCTTATATTTTTGCATGCCTCCTTGCACACTTATCAATCCCCTTTGCATACACATCCATGCTCAACACAAATACAACTCGCCTTCTACTATTTTGTGTTTTTTGAATTCCTTTATCTCGTTGAATTATTGCTAATGGCATAATAAAGATGTGGACCATGTATAAGCCTCATTCCTCCTTGTGCCCACCTTTCCTAAGCTTTTGTCCACCCCTTATATATATAATGTTGATTCATTTTCACCAATATCATCTATTGTCTTTCTTTGATTAAAAGTGTCGTCATTAACTATTATTGATTTCAAAGATTGTCAAGGTGTGTGTATTTTTTTATTTACTTTTGGCAATCATGTACACAAAATCATTTATATTTGGCCATGGGCTATGGCCTTTTTAATCAACAAGGATTGCAACAATTGTTCATGTAATAATTGAATAAAATATTATAAATGTCATTATAGACTTTAATTTCTTTTTAACCATAGAATGTGTCTTGTGTTATTGCTTTTTTATTTAAGCAATTGACACAAAATTAATTGGAATGATACTAAGAAGAACTTGATGCATTCAAATATAAATGTAAATGTAAATGTTGTATATGCATCTTCATGCCTTATACAACTTGCTAAGGTTTCATTGATATATCTAATTATATATCTCAATCACAATTTCTAGTTTAAGCATAGTAAGCATAAATTAAATAATTTGTTTAAGAACTTCAAGTATTTAAATGTCCTTACTTTAAATGTCCTTTTTTAAATGTTCTTTCTTTAAATGTCCTTACTTAAATGTCCTTACTTCAAAATGCTTTTACTTTAAATGTCCTCATTTAAAGTAAGGACATTTAAATACTTGAAGTTCTTAAACAAATTATTTAATTTATGCTTACTATGCTTAAACTAGAAATTGTGATTGAGATATATAATTAGATATATCAATGAAACCTTAGCAAGTTGTATAAGGT
>CAXARX010000026.1:0-16394 GCA_963971425.1 Bryoerythrophyllum caledonicum | reverse complement strand
AAGATGATTGGCTTCCAAGAGAAGGGGGTGGGATCAAATTGTGGAAGGAGGATTCAAATGGGAGGTCTTTGTGGCCACGTGGAGAACCACCTTCATTGCAGCCACATGCAATGCGCAATCTTCCTGAAGTGATTAAAGGTCTTTCTGGATTCATTTCATATTGGGAGCATCAAGCACGTGAGGATCGTACAGGTGAATATCGAAGGCGATATGAGCCTTTGAGCTACTATTGGCGGGCAGTTAGAGAGTCACTTAGTCAACCAATGGACTTGCCCACCTCTCTACAGGATGGTTTTTGGCCTTCTAGTCGTATTGGTCAGACAATCGAGGACCAATTCACTAGTGTGGGCGCTGTTCGTGAGGATCATGATGACGATGACCATTTTGTTGGGCAGAGTCGAGATAGGCCAGCCCCTTCTTTTCGGATTAATCGAGACGTTTACTCAGGCTATTTTGTTGCATTAAGACCGTGTGATGGAGATGAACGTCCTGTTTGGATTGCACAAGCGCTCTCGGACCCTAATTCGGATCTGGAAAGGCCTAACTCTATCAAAATACAGTACTTCCGCCCCACTTCGCGCGATGCAAATGTCCAAAGATGCTATGATGGATGGGCCTCTTCCAACGGTCTACAATGGACAATTGATGACGAGCAACATCCGCAATGGGAGGACACCGGATCTCTATTGACTGCATGGAAGTCTAGAAGTAGGAGTGAATTTCCTGTTGTGAAGATCCCTAGAAATCAAGTTCAAATCATCCAAGATAGTTTGATCAGGGATGCCGCGCCGTCTTCTTTGCAATGATTTTTAGTACAAAGATGTTACTCTTATACTAGTATCTAAGAATGTGTGCATAAGATCAAAATTTGTTGGCGTGATTTTAGCTCGAATCGAGCTGAAAGTGTACACCCATTTCTTGTGGAGTTTAATACATTTCAGAGTTTTGATATTTTATTATTTGCTATGCTGAATGGTTTATCGCATAGGAATTGCTTGGGCACATTCAGCTCAACTCGAGCTGAATGTGTATGGCTTTCTTTTTGGAGAGAAGTGAATTCTGGGCTTGATGATTTGCCCTTTGATATTTGCTATTTTGAATGTTTTATCGCATAGGAATTGTTGGGGCACATTCAGCTCGACTCGAGCTGATAGTGTGTTTCGATTTGAGAAATGCATTTTCGTACCTTGACATTTGATCTTTTGTTTTTGAATGATATTTGGAAATGTAAGTGTTGCTTGCTTTCAGCTTGACTGGAGCTAAAAATGTACTTCAATTTCTTTCTAGCCTGTTTTTACATTGAAAATAATTTCGCACCTCCCATTTTAGTGGACACCAAACTCGAAAGATAGTATTCAAAGGTTACTATGAAAATCACTAACATTTGCATATTTAGGTTTGCTCAAGCTTTTCATATTATTTTGGGAGGCTCCCAATCTCCCAATATAATGAATATGGTGTTTCAATAAAACTAAAGCCTGAACTAGAAGAAGTAGATGCAGACAAAGGAGAGACTACGTTGGCCATCTGGTTTGCTGATTGGCCCGCATACAAAGGGAGCAAGAAGTGCCTTTCCGGTGAAGCTGCCAACGCCATCAAACTGAAACAGAATGAGACCACACAAATTAAAATGGAAGACAGGAAATATGTGATGAAAAACTAAATGTTGCGACTTACTTACTCAAGCGGTTTCTCTTGGTGATCTTGCGGATTGGGGGATCTTCGTCAATGGTGAGGTCCACAGAGGCTGGCTGAACGGGAGTGGCTCGAGGAGGCTTTGGCATAAAAAGTGGCTTCAACACCACCTCAAACATAGCCTTATCCGATTCGAATCCCACGAAATGCCGTCCAGCAGCGCGACAAGCTCGAAGGGAGTTTCCTAGAGGATCAGACAAGCACAGAATTGTTCATAAAAACAATAGAAGCGAAGTCAAAGTAGGAAATTTGAGGCTAATAGATGGATAAACGATACCTGTAGATGCAAATGCATCAAAAATCACAGCGCCTTGATTCGTGAGGGCCTCGAAAAGCATCTGGAAAAAGATGACGCCCTTCTCCCGTCCAGCCCTCCAAGGAACATTTCCGCACATAGTCTGGGAAGTGAGGTCGTTGTGATTGAGAAGGACGTCGGTCTCTTCAACTCCCCATCCAGTCTTTGATAGTTGAGCATTCACAATGTATGTGAAGGACTCCATGCCTAGCGCGTTCCTCACGTAGAGGAGGATACGGAATCGGTGGGTCTGTAACGGAAAAGTCATTGGAAAGAATCAAAATTTAGTGAACTGAAATTAAAATATGGAGCTCCGAATGAAGATAAATAATAACTTACCTTCTTGGATGGATCAGATGGCAATGCTAGCCGTAGTTCGTTCACACCCCACCACTCACGAAGTAACTTGAAATCGTAAGTGGCAGCGTATGACCGGACGTCTGTGCGGATGTGCACAGACTCTCGAATGATAACCATAATGCATCCCTTTTCAGAAAGAAATGAATCAGGAAATTTGAAGACAGCTTCAACAACGGGTTCAGAATAAATATTCCAAGATGGAACATCTTTTGCATCCCTCGAAATAGAAGGGACCCAGAGGCCTTCCGGAATGTCCCCAAGAATTAGATCAAAACCACGGTGGGGACAGACTACGTTGCGGGCCTGGTTCGATGTTGTAGGACACACCTGTAAAAACAATAAATTTAGGATAAAATTACAAGAAGTATCTTGGAAAACAAAAACTGCATGCACCGAAACAGAGTTAGACTTTAGCATATAGATACTTTGCGGAGAGCCGACTGAGGCAGTATCTCATAAATTTCCATTTTCGTGTGGTTTAGGATGCAAACTTTGGCTGAAGCAAAAAAACTTAACGAACTGAAATTAGGACATCTAATCAAAACTGAGGAGTCTGATTAGTCAATAGAACGGCATAATGATATTGCCGCCAAGGGCATTTCAAAAAGGTACGAACTGATATCATTAATTTCAGAAAAGGAGATGAAATGCAAAAATTGTAGCCTCAAAATAATGGAGAAACTTACCTTCAGCATGAACTCGTTGAGTCGTACCATACAAGGGTGGTCTTTTTCACCATTCATTATATCCTGGAGAGATGAAAGCTCCACCCTGGTATCCATCTTGGGAGCTGACGCAGTCGGTGGAAAAAATGCGTCATGAAACGCCTTCCTTTTTACCACATGGGATGATTGAGGGGGAGGGGATACCGGAAGCTCTGGAGTGGGGTCTACATCTGGAGAGCTTTCACCGGCAGCTTGGGTGGCGTCAGACGCGGGAACAACTGAGGGAATAACGGCCTCGAAATCAGTCTCGCGCGATGATGATCCACGAGTCTTCTTTGCGGAAGCTTTGCCCTTACCCCTTGCTTTAGTTGTTGCAGAAGCCATTTGAGCACTACTCTCCACTCCAATTAGCTCAGGTTGAATGCCGTCTCGCAGTGAGATGTCAAAATGAGGCGGACTCTGAACTGGGCAGTCTAGATACCAGCCGCAGCGATCCCAGTGCTGAGGACCCCAATCAGACTTGATTCCCTCAGAGATCATCGTGGAAGGGCTCTTGGGATCTAGGTAGGACGCAAAGAAGGGAGGACTGCGGATTACGGCTTTTGCGGGCATCAAAATGTACTTAAAGTACCGGTATAACGTACGCCGTAGTGCCGAAGTAAACCCACACTGATCCGAAGGTTCATAGTTCTTGTGAACGCCTTTGTCCACGTTGAACTTCCGATAGAATGCTGTTTCCCAAAGTTGAATCCGAAGTCCCTCAATGTAGTCCGCAATTCGTGTGATGGGCTCGCCAATATCAGGGTCGTAATTGACTTCCACCCCAATATCCGACAGTGAACCTTCCAACAGGCGCTCGGCTTCGACAGACAGCTGCAAAATAGTTTTAACCACACAGAATGACTACAAGATTTCATAGAAATATCTTAAAGCTATAGTTTATGTAGAATGCATACTTGTGCCCACCAAGTTGCTCGGTGAAGCCACTCAGGGAACTCACTGTCCGGGAACTTCGACTTCGGGAACCTGAGAGATTCGCGAAGATTTTCATCTCTGTTCCATCGTTGCAGCCACTTCACTTTCATCAATGGATCCATGGCGGATGTCGCGAGCATACAAAGCTTCTCCTGAGTCATCTCAGCGTCGTCCTCATGAGCTTCGTAATGTATTTTCACTTGCCCGAGGAACGCGGGCGTGTGCTTGGGATCCGCAATTGGAAGCTGCTTACGTAGCTCTGAAAGGGTGGATAACTTCATTTTCTCAACGGCCTTTCTGACGAAGTCTTGCGCATTTGATGAAGTCCACTCTGTCGGATCTGAGAATTTCTCAGCAAATTTCCTCTGCGCCACCGCTGCAGCTTCTCCGATCTCTTGCTGTAATTATTTCACAAAAGTTAGAGAGACAAACATTAAGACTAATGTAGCAGAACTTTATGGACAAGCACAGTCAAATTCATGGAGAATGAAGTATCGGATAAGGGAGTGCCGCTGCCGGCACACTACAAATGATAATGAACATTGAAAGTCAAGGATGTCTGAAGAAATCAAAAATACAACGGACTATCATTCTCCGAATACAGTAAATGAGTACCTGCTGAAGTAGATCATTCAGTCGTAATTACTCCGGTGCGCACATTTACGATGCGCCGTGGCTCTACAGAATTCTGTGCACATTGTAGATAGCTGAAACATGGAAGTGAGAGAAGCCGTTTCCGGCAGACAACTAAAGCGTCGCCCTAATTGAAAAATGAGAACTGACGACGAGGATTATTTTGTGTGATGTAGCGACGGCTAATCGGCCTCAATGGCAGCGGCAGAGCAATTAGTGCCATTACTTGGAATGACAACCTTGAGCAGTAGAAGGTGCGCCGCTGCCGGCATACCCCTCACAGACTCTCCTGTCGTCCACATTTTAGATTGTGAAAGAAACAACACTGATCATGTCCAATCAAGAGTACAGTGCAAGTAAGGGAGAAGAAAGGTCTGCCGGTAGCGGCATACCATCACAGAGCAAAGAATTGAAGACTTCACATGGCGCTGTGAAGGTCTCTTGCTTCCGCTACAGTAAACAAATCTTCCAATCGCCTACCTCAAGTCGAAAATCATTATCTCCTGCTCACGACTTCGAGCAGAATTTGAGTGAATTCCAAAGGTGTAGGGGTGTGCCGTAGGCGGCACACCCCCCAGCGCGAACGCCGGGACACGAGATTTGTGCGTATACTAGCTAAAGCACCAATCTCGTGTCACGACTTGGGCGCTGGGGGGTGTGCCGCCAACGGCACACCTCTTGTTATTGTATAAGCATTGTTAGAGAGCGAGTACGACAACACATAAATACATGTCGCTGCAACGGGCTGTAGGTTGGTTGGTGTGCAGGTAGCGGCAAATTAGTCCCAAATTCACAACTCACGGTATTGTTGTGCCGTAGGATTCAAGCAATCAATCTCATGTAGTCGCTTTACTCTATTCTAATACATGAGCCGAGCAGAATTTCTAATGCTTTCTGCGGTGGAGGTCTGCCGCCAGCGGCATACCTCCTCTCCGCAGTAGATATGGGAAAGGCCAGGCACATATACTGACTTCCAAGTTTACACATCTAAGAAAACAAACTATTTTGAGGTCTATACTATGAATCAAAAGTCAATTAAAGGACAAACCTGGTAAAGGACGGAGTTCAAAGACTTTAAAGTCAACGTGTACCACGTCCGCTTGACGGAGTTCTGCTTTGCTTCCGCAGCATTGATCTCTGCTTTCGATACGAGTTTTTCGAAGTAGTTCAGAGGCTGACCAGCCATTCCTTGTATACGGTAGAGCTTGTGCACAAGATTGGTCGTCACAAATGACTTCTGGTTTCGCCTGAACAGTAAGGATATTTTGACATAAGAAATCATAATCATTATGAAGCGAAACATTCAGAGGTTGTAAAGTCGTGGATTCATACCAGTTAACTTGATGAAGCGCGGAAAGAAGAACCGGAACATATCCATTAACATTAAGCAGGATGGATTCAACAGCAAAATGCCAACTCTGGTCATCTCCATGGTCTCGGTTTATAATAGGCAGCCATGCCTGCAGCCGATGGTTGCCATCCCACACATGGAACATCATATTCGAAAAGACTCTCAAGTCCGGATCCGCCTTTAACCGCGACTCGAATGCCTCGTTAGCTGAAATCCACTCAGGACTCCAACTCTTCATGATATCCTCTGAGACTTCAACGGTTTTCCCTTCGTGATTTTCTGTTGCTACATAGAACACACCTGAACCTTCCATGTAGCCGTTCTTTAGAAAATGCGAGCCAAGCCCCATTACATCGTTCTTCAGGTGAGGTCTCACAATGGGCAGCCCAATCATCCAACAAAGAGGAATGCTAATCTTCGACTTCTCTTTGGGCTGATATCGAAGACCGTCTAAAACTGCAGTCGTGTTCACGGTCTCTTGTAAGACAAGGTCATCCATCTGCTTCTCCAAATCCTCGGCTGATAGTGGATTTGAAGGATTTCCTACAGGTCTTTGGACATCAGCAATATCATCACTCTCCGCCCCATCTTCATCCAGATCCAACGCGTCTGCACTTTCTGCAGTTACAAAATTGTAAGTGATAAATTCAAAACTCCACTGATAATTAGAGAGCTCCGATGGAAAAATACCTGATGGCTGCACTGTAGAATTCAAGGAATATATTGTCTCCATCTCAGTATCACGTTCCTCTCCTCGTCGTGACACATCAGATTGGCTCTCCAATTCTAAAAATGCAGTAGAGATCATTAGAGGGACATGATTGGGAATGTGCGCATCAGATGAACGGAGCTCTAATGTGCGATATTATCAATGCGAACTTCCTCAAGACAGGTGTGATAGATTAAATCTGAAAAGATATGATATCCCATTCAGATAACAGCTCATCTTCCAAATTATGGATCTACAATAGATTAAGCCTATTCTAAAAAATACCTCTAAATTCGGAGTATAGCAAGCCAATTCAAGACTCGGTTCAGGGTGAGAGCCGACGTAGTATAACAGTAGGCAGTTTGCTGAGCTACCGATTCACTCAAGCATCATTTGTGAACGTGATCCAAGACGGCAGAACAGTAATGAACTGGGTGGAGATAGATGGAATATAAGTAACATCAAGACTCAATCACCTAATTCAGCACGAATCACTTTTATGGCAGTCACCTAAATGAGCTCCAATCCGAGAAGACATGCACAAGTTTGGGCGAATCAACCGTATGTATGAGCCCGACTCCGAGAAGAGGTGCACAGAAAGGTGTGCCGGTGGCGGCACACCCTCCAACATCAGTCTCGGGAAGTCCTAGATGGTGTTGACGATCATTTCATTGTGGCGACACCAACTCCGCCCAAAACACAGGCTCATCAGAAGATATCCTTTCGCGGAAGGTGTGCCGCCACCGGCACACCCTCCGCAAGGTCCTTGTTTACAGACAGGGATATGACTAACGCAGTGCCGAACCCTATGGCGACAAACATGATGGCCATAATCCATAAGCGCTATAACCTTGGTCGACATAACCTAAGGCGCCATAACCACGGGTTCCATAACCTTAGGCACCATAACCGAAAGCGCCAAAACCTACGGTTACATAACCTTCGGCGCCATCACCCTTCGGCGCCAAACCCTACGGCCCAAGAATTTTATTTCCGATGGGAAGTATGACACGATTAATAAGCAAACCGCTTACAGCAATCCTATACACAATTATAACGCAAAAAGCACGATGATTTCATACCTCGAGATCATGGAGTCGTTGATGCTTCTCCCCCACCTATCGTCGAGGGTCCGGCGACTACTACCGCTAGCACTTCACTGTCTTCTTTACACAGTTGATCTAGAAGTCAGATTGACCTCACAGTGCAGTGAAGTTGAAAATATCGCAACGGATTACAGAACTTGTATGCTCTAAACCCTACCGCAACCCACAACTCTATAATCAGGCAGTAAAGCAAGCGGAGTTCGTACCTTTGCTGGCCTGTCCCAGAAATGCTTCGCCGCCATCCATCTTAGACGATATGGCGATCACTCCCGCGCGCTGATGACTGTCTCCTGCACACCCGAAAGTATACTAGGTCAGATAGTACTCACAGTGCATCTGCACTCGACGCCCGACGTCTAACACACTTCCTGGGAAGATACATCAGACGGCATGATATCAAACCCGCCGCACGCATCATAGACAACTTAAACCTTAAAAGACTGTAGTCCGGATTCGGTATCACTTCTCTGAACAATATAGCTGCGCTAAACAAGAATTCAGATAATCACAACCTACCTCTTCACTCTCTGAGAAATTCACCATCTGCTATCAATCACGATTGTTTCATTACCCTGAAATTAATTTTAATCACAATTGACTACAAACCCTAAATCAAAGTGTCCACATCTCTCAAGTACTTGAGCAAGCGCTCAATTCTCTCAGTTCATGCTCAACATCGGTCCCCTCGCCGATATCATCAGCAGCTGAATCATTGGTTCCCTTTTGGAAATGACCACTTACGACATAGCCTTCTGAAATTCCAGCTAGCACAGAACTTCTCTCCCTATCATCGACAATGTCAGCATCAAAGTCTAGTCTTTTGGATGTTTCAAGATAGGAATCCTTAGACTTCCCCATTGCACTTCCTCTCACGGATCTACTTCTCATCAGTGTTTTTCGATCACTAAAATAGAGCTTCTGCTTACGTCTTTTCATAACAACCAGAAAGACATCGGCAAAGAGTGACCTCACTAGTCCATGTCAAAAGAATACATATAGTTGCCTTTCTGGAATAGGCATATCTGGGTCCAATATGGATGACTCCATTAACCCTGGTGACTATGTCCTAATTAACTACACCGTCCAGTACTTCATTCTGTTCATTAGTCTGTACCCCCATGTTGGCGCCGGCCCCTGCTAGCATAAATGACTAGAACCGCCATAGCCATTTTGAATAACATTTATGGGGCTTCAATGTGGCAAAACCTCCAGATACTCTTTCGTACTGCCACCAAAATTGGGAGTATATCGTCAATTCCAATCAAAATTCTATAATCATAAATCGTATGTACCAAAATAGGATATTGTACTCATTTACTAAAATAATTCCACCTGACAATATATTTTGGTGCACTGCAATCGAACTTGACGGCTACAGTGATTTTATAGCACAATCCCCAATTAATCTTCCAATCGCATTAATTCAGCACACAGCAGGCTTTGAACATGCCATGATACACCTTCCTGCCAGTTCGAGGACCCCTTGTTTCTTTTTGATTCTCATAATTCGCTGGTTCGTTCTTTGATTAGAATGGCTTCGCTGGCGGATCATTTGGAGGGATCTGTCGTAATCCGTGGTGATAGTGCATTTGTCCCGATCTGTTTCTCTACTGATTCAGAGGGAGTTGCGACTCTTAGTTCCCTTCAATTATGTCAGCGATTCCGTATCATTGAGGGGTCCTTGAATGTTGAGAAAGAGGAATTTGATGAGTTTTCGGGAGAGCTCTCATACACAATTGCACAGTCATCTTGTATTCGCAACAACGTAGTAGTCTGGTCACTTCGGTGTGGGAAGTACAGAGTGTATGGTTCTAAGGATAGTCTAGACGATTCCCCATCAGTTTCCCTAACACCCAAGTTGTCTACTACTGCTAGCCAGGTGACACCTCTGATGCAGAAAGTGAAATTAGAACCGGATTTGAACTTCATTCACATCCTGAGCGATGACTCCGACAGTGATCGTCCAGGTTACGGACCACCTGAATCGGAGAAGCAATCATCACTTCCGGCCGCGGCTCCGGCCACGGGTGCCAGTTTTCCTCCGCCTTCAAGCTTCAAGCCCAGGGAGAATCCTAATCCTATTAAGTCTTCTAGTACCATCGACTGTCTACGTAATCTTTGGTCTAGATCTAGATCCAAATCTGTTCTAACTAAGATAGATTTTAATTCCATTAGAGTTGAGAAGGTTGACTTTCTTCCAGCAGTTTTTAATGGAGATGTCCTCTTCGAGCTTCCACCCTTGGGGATAGGAAATCCTTCTTCTCAGGCTGGGTCTCTCTTTGGTATGGATAAGAAACATGACGGATATAGTTGGACAAGAACCGTTACCACTCACATTGCCAATGATTCTAACCTCACCTTCAGGACATCTTCTTGTTTGGGACATTTACAATGTCTTAATCCTCAATGCGAATACTTCGAGCGTAAGCATAGAGCGTCTAACGTAAATGAGACGGAGTGGGAGGGCACGTCGTCAACGGTATTTGGGGTCGGTGGGACTACTCCACCTGGTTCAACAGTGGTCTGCAGACTTTGCCGAGTACAGCCTACCTGCTTGGCAACTTGCCATGCAAAAATTTACTATGTTCTGGGTAAGGATACTATGTCACGTTTATCTGTCCATATGGGAACACATGTGCATCCTGTAAAACTAGGCAACTGTCGAGATTCATCCACGAAGCTGCAGACTCTCATTTTGGAGCAAGTTGAACGGACACCAACAGCTACAAACTCTGCCATTATTTTAGAAGCAAGTAAAGAGTTTCTAGGTGAGCTACTGCTGTGTCCGAAGGGAGTGTCACAGAAGCCGCTTGCCTTGGACGAATTGGTTCCGGTGCTAGAGAAATTTAAGCAAATGACATCCCCTACTATCCGTAACGAGGTTACAACTTTTAGATATTTGCGCCGCTTTGGTATAATGGATAGCATTACTAAACTTCGGGGATCAAGCAACTGGGCATTTGTACAAGAGAATAGATTTCCGGGCCAAGGCGCCGATTCGGACAAGGTGTTCGTGTTTAAGATGGCGGAAGTTGGTCCAGGCAGCGGCGTCGACCTTGTGAAGCGAATGCAACCTGGAGGGGACCTTGAGGATTCCTGGATCATGTTTGATCATGTCAAACGAGTCAAGGGATGGACCACGATGGGGTGTCATGTGTACGACTCAACCTACTGCCGTGTGATGACGATCGCCGTATGTGACATGCAATCCGAAGACGTCAAAGCTCAGCTAGTGTTTTGGAAGAACCTAAATGCAGTTGCTGCACGACACGATGTACCGACAGTTTCATTCAAGGGATTTATGGCTGATAGCGCACAGGCCAACTGGAATGCAGTCCGTATTCTTTACGGGAGTGGTGATGCTTCGGTTCCGATGGAGAATCGGGAGAGAACGTGCCTTTTTCACTGGACTCAATCCCTTGAAAAGCATACGAAGGCTGACATTAGAGCTGACCTTCAAGAACAACATCGTCAGCTTTGCAAGCTATACAAAGACGCTAAGACAATGGAAGAAGCCGAAGCAAAGTACTTGGCTATCAAAGCGTGGTGGTTATCGTCGGGCGCAACATCTGATGCTGGTGCCGTACGTCTTGATTTGTGGCTTGCCTTCTGGCATTTCCGGTATCGTCAATGGGGTGGATTTATGGTATCGGTATGTCTCTACTTTATTCATTCCAGAAAGCTTTTATATTTGACAAATTCCTTTTCGTCGAATTTTCAGGTTTTTGACAAATTTGGGCACCAGAGTAACGGCACTCTGGATATTGTTGTCTGAAAAGGAGTGCCGTTAGCGGCACACCCTTGCTCTGTAGACCATGATAGTGAGGACAAGACTATATTTTGGGGGTGTGCCGTCAACGGCACACCGTTTTCCTGTGGTTCAAAAACCTTCAGTAGGCTTCTTGATGACATGCCTTCTGGTTTGGACACTCCCGGATTCTACGATTTAACCGCCTCATGAGGCGCACCATTGTTCTCTGCCGTTAGCGGCAGAACAGATTGGGCAAGTTCACTGCGTCAGATTTCTTTCTTCACAAATATTGCGCCGTCTTCTTTTTGTTCTTCTGGAATTTGTTTTAATCAGTCCACCTCTGTCTTTTTCACTTGCAGTTGGATGTGCCGTTGACGGCACACCTTCCTTTGGTTTACCTCAACTATTGCAATGTACTAACTAATGGAAACCGTTTAATTCTTTTAGACGGGACCTGAATATTGGTTTTACTTCTTTATACGTAGTCTTCCCTTGTTGTCTCGCTCTTCTCGATTGAACTAATTCTCTATTTTTTGCTAATTTTTTCAAGTTATTTGATCTTTCATTCTTGATTGACGTATGCAGGAACTTTCCGAATCTGAATTGGCTGAAATGCCATCTTGCAATTTAGCGGAGACTGTCCAAAACAAGTGGTTGCAACAGTCTGGAAAACGTGGAAATGATCTATACGTTGCCACTGTCGATGACATGGTTCGTGCATTCATGCAAGTCGTGGCTTGTTATCAATACTCTACAGGTGAGCGAGGAGGGCAAGGGCCTGGGAAGGAAGAGCTTCGACTTCGTGTTGCGCATCAGATTGCTCAACGTTCAGGGAACTCAAAATCACTTCATGAGGCTTTCTGTAACATGCCTGGAGCTGCTGAGTTTTGCACTCGCCCTCCGCATTTGGAAGGAGAGGAAGTCTTTATGTCCCTGAAACGGAAGCCTGACCGTCCTCCAGGATCTGAGTTTGATTCTCATCGTCCAGACAAGATTAGCGTTTCACGTCCTAGAGTCGCGACAAGGGCGTCTTCACGAATTACCGTGGACCTTACCACTGATGATTGTGTGTATTCAATAGTTGCGGAAGCTCCAACGAATCTCGCCAATACCCCTACACCAGGAACATCACCAAGGGTAACCTGTAATATGGGTGTGTTGGAGACTGCCTGTGACGAGTGCAAGTGGCATATTGCTAGGCTTTCGAGGACATCAACGAAAGTCTGTTTTGTCCAACAGGTTGGTACGAAGAAGAAGTGTACTGCTCGAATTGTGCAGAACAATAAGAGTACTGCCGCACCAACTTACACTGGCATGATGAAGAACTATAAGCAGACGTGGCTTGATAAGATGCAGTTTTTCTTCTGTAACGATGACATCAATCGCTGTGTGATGGGATCAAAAAGGGACTGGGTAATTTCCAAGCCAGCGGTCCCTGACGTTTGGCCGGTGAAAGCTGGCACGTCCCTTACGAAGGCCGAGATTCTACGACTTGGAAATGCAGGTTTTCGACTCGCGGAACGCTTAATGCTCTCTCCCCGGAAGTTGTTCTCTCAGGATGGTGCAATATTTGACCTGAAATCTGTTCCAACTCCGGTGAACTCAGATGAGCATCCGAAACGGAGATTCGGCAAGAACGTCCGCCGGAATCCGAAGGCCCCAACCACAAGACATCGGAACAGCTGCGCATCTGCGCTTTCGGTTCTTGGAAAAGTCAGTTACCTTCTTATGCTCCCTGACCCTGCCTTTGGCTGCATTCTCTCGTTCGAGTCCAAATCCATAACTAAGGTTTCAAACTACATGATCTCTATCAGTCAATTTCCTAGTTGTGACTGCCTGTCTTTCAAGGAGATGTCCAGCAAGTCTCTTGGTAGACGTCCTCAGTGGTGTTACTGCAAACACCTTTATTTTATCTTCACCATTATTTGTGAGCTAGATCCGGAGGTGAATGTCTTCATGCACGCCCCTAGTTTTAGCTTCAACGAGATTAAGCGCGTTCTCGAAGTCTTGCTTCAGAACTAGTGACCCCAAACCCGAAGTATCCCTTGTACCTATTTTCTATAATATATATGAGACGGTGAGACAACAGGGCCACCGCTGTATTGGCAATAATTTGAAGTGTTCTAGAATCGCTCAATGTTTTTTTGAGATTTTTTTTTTCACTTTTTTTTCACATTTTTTTCTAGAGGCTTTTTTTTTCGTTTTTTTCCTCTTTTTTTTTTTTTTTTTTTTTTCCCCGGGGTAGGAGTCGTTCCTGCAATTGCCTACTATCGCCTATCTCGTCAAGTATAAGATTTTACAAGGAATTGAACCCTAGACCTCATTGTTCTTGATATCTGACATTTTCCCCGGGGTAGTTTATGGTCGTCTCGGACCGGCGTTGAAGTATGGACCTCAAACACTTTTTGAAGGACCATAAACCCTATTTTAGGTCCACGGTCATTTCCGGGAAATTGTCGTGCCCTGTTTTCGGTCATAAGGCCCTCTTGGAATCCTTATTTCATATTTTGTTCCCTAATATAATGTTCAGTTCTTGTAGTTCAATTACTATCGTATAGAAAAAAAGTTACTTTCGTATAGTCAAAAAGTTACTTCCATATAGTAAAAAAGTGACAATTTTAAGAAACTTTTTACAAACTTTTTTCTTACCGCTCACCGGTCACCGCTCACGTCTCACCGCTCACGTCGCACCGCTCACCGCTCATGCCTCACCGCTCACCGCTCACGCCTCACCGCACGCAAGATAGCTTCGTCCCTCGTGTACCCCGGATGTCTATAGTGTGTATAGTTGTAAAGATAACCCCCCCCTTCCTTAACCGGGACTAATTTGAGGTAGGTCCTTACCCGAAGGTCTCTACCTTCTGACGAGGTAGGTCCTTACCCGAAGGTCTCTACCTTCCGACGAGGTAGGTCCTTACCCGAAGGTCCCTACCTTCCGACGAGGTAGGTCCTTACCCGAAGGTCCCTACCTTCCGACGAGGTAGGTCCCTACCCGGGGGAAACCCTCGTACGGAGAGCGGCATGGTGGCTGTAGATAAACGCTCAGGCGGTGTAATCTAACCCTTTTCCTTTCTTTCCTTTGATGTAATTATTGTGATATAGTTAACATGGTGTACATATAGATGAGTTGTTAGTCGTTGTAGTTCTCGGTGATTCTCTGTGGGAACGATTACCTTAAGGGTATCTTTGTGTTAATATGTGAATAGTTGCCATCACGTACTACGACAGTAGTGGCTAGATGTATTTTACAGCGGGTCGTATTCTATACAATACGGGTGGGGTGTTGAGTCTTTGGCCTTGAGGTTGTTTTTCTTCACATTTTTGACAAGTTTACTTCAATTGAGGTGTGAGGTTTGGACCCCGTGATGTTTTACAACATTGCAAAGGTGGCACCGACACATTCTTGGATCTTCAACATTTGGTCTTTGATTTCTTGGAGTTCTTTGGCTTTTGCATCCGCTTGTTCTTTGACTTCTTGCCTCAAGATTTTGTTGTTTGCTTCGAACGCCTCCACTAGGTCCTTCTTGGTGATTGCTTGGGACGGGGTGTGAAGTTTGAAGGTCTCCACCGTGTTAATGATGGCTTTGTTGATGTCTTCAAAGCCAAACTCTATGAGTTGAGCTTGGGTGAGAGGCTCGATTCCGTCGATGCTCCTTCTATGATGAGGAACTCGACGAAGTGGTCACCTATGGGAAATTTGGTTTTCCCCACAAATGCTCTATACACAATTGGATTAACACATACCACATTTGCACTTATGTTATGGCAAACTCCATTGTCCTTGTAAAACCAAATAGAGCAAACGTTAGAGTCTCCCATAATTGTATAGATAGCACTAGTGGTCTCAATAACATTCATAAGTATAGGGAGATGGGAGAGTGTTGGGGTGAGGGCATCTTTCTTAGCCTTCATTTCCTTGGTGATGTGGGTTCCCCCAATGGGCTTCTTTGTTTGCATGACTTCTTGGCGTGCGGCTACTTGTAGCTCTTGGATTTTCTTGGCTTGTTGCGGGGTGGTCGTCAAGATGAAGGCAAATCCATCTCCTTTTGCATTTTGCACACTAGTCACTTCAAAATCATGCCCACGTTTAAAGCTAGATTCAAGGACCTCTTTAAAGAGGTGATTAGCAGCAATGTTATGTAAGGAAGGACTTTGTATTTTGACTGATAAGCTAGAATGGTGTGCAATGCTATGGTAAGTTTTACATACTTTTCCCACCACGTTGACCTCATCGATTTTGAGAATGAAGGGTCTAATCCCTTTGAGGAGGAGTAGGCCATCAATTGCCGGTTTTGCAAGGTGTAGTTTGATTAGTCCTGACCATACACCTTTTTTCCCTCCTCCTTATTTGATGCTTAAGCAATGAATTGACATAGGTTCGATGAGCTTCTTACCAAGAGCGATGTCCATGTCTTTGAGGCGGTTGGTAACCATCGCTTTGACTTCATCATGCAAAATGGGGTTAGTAGGTAGTTCAAAATGGATAGCAACTTGGAAATCTAAAGCTAAACCCGTACCTTCATCCACGGGGATATTGGTTGGCACTTATGTGAGGTTATAGTGTTGCCCTCCTAGGCCTCCTGCCTCTTGCGAGTGTGGATAGTGAATTTGTGGGATGTGTGGGAAGGCTATTCGTGCTTGTTTGACTTCTCGGGCTTCATTTTCTTTAAGCCCTCTGGTCACCATGTCTTCAATTGTTTCTTTGTAGAGGAGCTCGTCCAATCCCTCTTCCACAGCTAGGTCTTCTATCACTTGAAAACCTAGCCAAAATTTGAAGCAATTGATGTCAGGGGTGGTGATGAGTGCCATACCTTTTTTTCCCGTGTCATCTTGGGCATTTCTGCTCTTCTTACT
>CAXARX010000024.1:0-18812 GCA_963971425.1 Bryoerythrophyllum caledonicum | reverse complement strand
GGAAAGATAGGTCAAAAACTCATAATTTATATGGCTGCAAGCATGGAAGCTAATGGGCGGGATTTGATCACATACCATGTTTTTTAAATAAAATAACAATGAATTTGAATTTGTAATTCATTTTTTTCCACTTTACATAGCTAGTAACTCATGTATGATGAGAAATGATGTCAAAATTGGGCCTTATTTTTTTCTTCGAAGTTTTGAGGAAGTCTTACATAAACACTTCAACAAAAACTATCAAATTTCACCAAAATTTCACTAGAACAAAACTACCAAAATTTTACTAGGTTTTCTTGCTAGATTCAATATTAAGAAACTTACATTATTGTTAGTAAGGTTTTGAGTAATCGAAGACAAGTCGTTTTTTTCTTACTTCCTTACTCCCTAGTAAGAAAAGAACAACTAGTCAAATGAAGTATTACTCGAATGAATAAGATCAAGATTACTGAATCCAATATGAAGGATTCTTACTACATTGAGTAAGAGTTTTGTTTTAATTCTTACTGCGTTGAGTAAGCGTTGTATTTTTATTATTACTACATTGAGTAAGAGTTTGCGTAGAGTTTTTTGGTGGTGACTAGGGTTTTGGGTGACAATTAGGTTTTTGGATGGCCGCTAGAGTTTTGGATGGCAGCTAGGATTTTGGATGTTGGCTAGCGTTGATAGTAGTGGGTTGATGGTAGTAGGTTCTGGATGGTGGTTAGGGTTGATAGTAGAAATCATAGCAAATTGTTTCTCAATGTAGTAAGAATCACAACATAAACTTATTCAATATAGTAAGCATTACAACAAAAGGTTTATTCAATGCAACAAGAATCAAAGCAAAATATTATTCAATGTAGTAAGAATCAATTGCAATTTTTTTACTGAATCTAGTAATCTTGATCTTACTCATTTGAGTAATATTTTTTGTAACCCCATGGAATGCCAAATTGAGGTCCCAAAATGCGACTTTAAGAACTTTCTAATCTTTTGTCATTTTTATTTTACTAAGTGAAAAAAAAACGAGTTATCCCCGATTACTCAAAACCTTAGTAAAACCTTACTAAGTAATATATGTCTATTCTTATTGTATCTAGTAAGAAAACCTAGTGAGATTTTGGCAGTTTTGTTGTAGTAAAATGGCTCTAATTTTTACAATTCAACTGGTCACACAATAAAGTAGTCTTGGTGTAGTGTCAAATAAACCATATTTAACTCCATATTCATTAAAATGGGAGAATTGGAACCTCTCAAAATAACCTTCCTGATGTCGACCTAAATCACCAATTTCCATTAAAATGAGAGTTTTCAACTCGAATTGAGTTGAATTGGTACAAAACCTTTCAATTTTAGGTCAATTCTCAAAAGTTTTATGACAATTTAGCTTGAATCGAGTTAAATTGACATAAAAATTTTCAACACTAGGTGTCTAACACCTAGTCTTAATTGTGGAAAAGGTGTGGACAGCTTAAGGTAACTAGTAGATTGTTCTATTCAAGTGACAGTTCATCCAGAGCACTGTTACTTGAAAGTAGCACTTACTATTCTAACTCTAAGTAGCCACTACTTCATTTGTAGCATCTGCTATTCTTACTCTGAATTAGCCACTACTTCAACAGGTTTTAAGTCAATTTAGCTCGAATCGAGCTACATTGTCATAAATCCTTTCATCAAATTGACTTAAAACTTTCTAATTTCAGGTTGCTTTTTTTTTCCTTTAAATTATATTGGAAAACTCTCATTTTGCTGGAAAACTCTCATTTTAATGAATATGGTGTTAATTTGGGTTTGACTTAGAAAGAACATAATTCTTTTATAAATCGTGGCTATAAGAATGAACATAATTCCAAAAGTTCTAGGTGGTTGAGTTTCATACATATTTTGTCTAGTTACTACTTCTAACCCCCGCAAATTCTAGTGGTGCATTTGGTTGCTTTTGAGTTGTGATGTCCAAATTCCAATCGAATGGGATGACTGAAAAATGATCCATAATAGGACATAAAGTGACGGTGTTAGCAAAGTGCCTTGAAATCAACATGGTTCCAGATTCCATCCTACTACGAAAGGCCTCACTATGAATAGCACTTGAATGAAACGCCTCAATTAATTTGACCAAGATTTAAAGTAGTGACTACAAAGTGAAAAAAGAACGATTTGTGAAAGTTAACAATTATCATGTGTATGATGATGACAGACTACGAGATTGTTGAAGGCTCTAAAAGCTTTAAGCAGTAAATTATCATTGTTATTGAAGAATGTTATGCTTGGATGTTTGGGTGTTTGGTTTTCTACACGACAAATGTGGTCAAATGAAGTATTGTTGGATGTGGAATATTTTACACCATCATTATAGAACCAAAGTATGGACAATGTATGCTAATGTATGTTATGTAGTTTACGAGAGATGAAAACCCATGTAACCTTATATGTGGCAGTGAGGAGAATATCCAAGATCATGTGCAAGAACTTGAACAGAATGGGGTTGGTTGCTCAAAACCCATATGATCTCTTTGTAGTTTTCATCTCCAAACCAAATCGTCAAGTGAATTTTACATTGAACCTTACACACCATAAAAAACTTTGAATTCACTCAAATGTAAGTATTATTGTCAAACTATTGTTTATAGCAAGTTTGGCAAATCATTGTTCAATTTAGCAAATGATTACAGAAATAATTGCCATAATTGCATCCATAGTGTGCTAACTTCTCAAAATCCAAGACTATATGTTATAAAGGGTAACAATTTAATTATATTTATTACACTTACATCAACGTGCTCAACAACAAAATGAAGCTTAGATTGTTTCCCTGGAAGTTTTCAATCTAGACTTGGATGAAGTAACTTCATATACTTCCAAACGAGAAAGACTATCTTAGCACATCTCTTATATTTACTCCAAACCAAAATTGGCAAAAAACAAAGTGAAGTAGAATTAGTATGTCTATTTTTTCCTCTTGATCTAGTTGTCTTCACCTACAATGCACCTAGACAAGTGATAGGCAACGATGTTATTGCTGGCAAATCGGGTGTACCTTTTCCGGGGTTTAGGTTTGGATATATCGTTGTTCTGAGGTTCAAGGGTCGGGGAGAGAGACTCGTTTACCCTCTGCCTATTAGAGTTTGGCCCGCCGATTCCATCCTCTTTAATGTCAACGCCGCCTCCATCTCTTGTCGATGGATTGTCCGTCGCCTCAATGCTACTCAGTTTTTCCTATCCATCGCCTCCGCATTCCTCTTGATGCCATGTCCATCGCCACCATAGCTTGTCATTCGTAACTTCATCGTTTTGTAATGATCGCCACTTGAGGAGGTGCTTATGTTTGTGGTAGTCAAGGTTTGATTTACAAAAGCATCCGTTGGCGTGGATGTTTGTCGTTCATCACTTCACATGTCTTTTGCAATTCTGCTCTTTTGAGTACTGGAGGAGCATTGAGTAACCTAGTGTGTACTGGGTGTAGGTGCTTAGGAGAACTGCGATGTTTCAAACTTTGACTGTTTATGAATTTTAGTCTTTTAGAACTCCTAGTTGTTTTACTTGTTTTGGTAATGTTGAACCCTTTCTGAGGCTTTTGCAAAAATCTCGTCATTTTTGGGAAGAATGACGGTGGCACTCGGTCGTTGGGATTGCGGCGTGGCTCGAGTGGCGGTGGGGCAGGTGTTTGCCGGACTATAGACGGATTGATGCAAAACAGAGGTCGGGACGGTGGATTGCATAAATCCGACCTCGTTCAAGAAAGTCTCACACTCACACTGTCTCATTTGTAGCTTGTTTCTACTCATTTGTCTAGATGCATTTGTGTTCCATGCATTTGTTTTTGGAGTCTTATGCTTACATTGGAAGTTCTCGTCTAAAAATTTTCATCTCATAGTATTTACTAAACTGATGGAAAATGTTGTGGTGAAGATCTAAGCGCCTTTCAGTAAATATCTTTACAAAGGCCGCATGGATTCGTCTAGTACCTATATTGTTGTTGTAGTAAAGGTCGAGGATGATTGGATGGACGCAAAAACAAGATCACGTCGTAATCAAAGGTCCATCAAGTCCGTTGCCGAAGTGTATTGTAGTCGGCGTAGTCTCTGCAAGTGAGGTAGCAAAAACAAGGAAGAAGAGGAATTATAAGCAGAATTGACACTTGCAAGATTCGTAGGTTGTCATACTTCCGTAGACCGAGGTAGTTCATGGTTTTGACAACCAAGTCACAAATGTAACTTCTTTTTTATGTTTCAATTTATGTTTGTCCACTACATTCTTTTTGTTGTTTTTTTATGATATTTGAACTGTATGTTGTACATTTATTGATCTGCGTTGTATGTATGTTCTGCATTTCTTTGTTTTGCACTTTGTATGCAATGTTAGCTATAGTTTTAGACTTTAGGGTGTTTCATTCTTCATTGTATCATGTTTCATTGTATCAACTTTGGTTTTCTTCATTGCGTTTTGTAACTTTGAGTTGCATTCAGCATGTTTGCTTCTCTAATACTGCCCATGTTTGTGTACTTTGAGTTGCATTCAGCATGTTTGCTTTTCTAACACTACCAATATCTATGTACTTTGAATTGCATTCAACATGCATGCTTCTCTAATACTGCCCATGTATGTGTACTTTGAATTGGATTGTCCACGTCAGGTACACAGTGTGTATTGATGTGGAGGGATGAGAGAAATTATTGGTCTCGAAGATTGGAAGCATGCAGGTCAAATGAAGGCATTGTCTGACATGGACAAAGTCCGGTGTGGTGAATACTATTATCTTGGGATGAATCAACATAACGAGTTTTTGTGCTAGAGGGGACCAGAACGTGATAACCAAGGTCCTTGCTGGTGTAACGAAGGAGAAGAGAAAGAAAGTAGTCCAAATGAAGTGCATCATGCATCTCATGCAAGAAGGCCAGTCCATGCAAGATTTCTATGCCATACAAGATATGCTCAAAAACCTCATGGCTCCAAATATGCTACCACGATAACAAAACATGGTAAAAAAAATCGCACTCGAAATTGAGTACAATTCTTTTGACCACCATTTCATACACGGCCAAAAAAATTGCAGTTGCATTTTTTCTCAATTTAATAGTGCAATTTTAAAAATCTTGGAGCGAGTAATATACCTTCACAAAGGTATTCCACTATCTTTCAAATGGAATAATACACACTTCAAGATTCAAAACATTGCAATCGATAATTGACAAAATGTGTTGCATCAGTGGTAATGACCATGCGCAAAACGGTCGTCAAAAGAACTGCACTTAATTTCGAGTGCGATTATTTTTACTATGTTTTGTTATAGTCTACGTAAGCATTGGGGTCTCCAATCTGGGTGGGATTTTATCCATGCTGTAGCAAAGGTGTACTCCAATCGATTGAAATTGGAGGTTGAAGATGCCATGTTCATATCTGCTTATGCGGATGACGTCACAAGTGTAGACAATCAGTAACAGATAAGTATCCATATGTACTACTCTGTCAGTTTTGTGCGCCAAAGTCATTTGATATGTGTGCGCTGGATAGATGTGGAAACTAATGCATCTAATCTTGCAGAAATCATTGTTGAGCAACTAGTCCACCATGGAGGTATTAGTGTCTTTGATCTTGGAGAGAAGCTCATATGTTTTGGGGCAGATGGAACAGTTGTCTTTCAAGGCAGTAGAAGTAGTGTCATACAAGGCCTTAGAGCTTAATATGCGACATATGTGATTGGAGAGCATGACTTTGCTCATTGTACAAATCTGGCGGTAAGGCTATGTCGGGTTTGCCTTTTGTGGCAAAGTTGGAGGCTTTGTCTAACAGTTTATACTTTTACTTTTCTGCCTCTCTTAAGAGGCATCTTAAGTTAACTAAGCTTGTTGAGGTTGTGAAGAGAGAGGATCTCAAAATTTTGCGGCAAATGCAGACGCGTTGGATGTCCTTACTTGAGCCATTAAAACAAATTTGTGGAAAGTACAAGAGTTTCATAGTAAAGTTTGGAGAAGATGCACTCATGGAAAAAGAAGCTAAGAGAAATCTTGCCCTCCTTTTTGATGTCTACACTGTATTTCCATTGCCTTACATCTTGCCCACGTTAGATTCCATTCAATCATTGATTAAGTTTGTACAGTTTGGCCATGTGTTGATATTGAAATTCATAGGTGCAGTGAAAATATCAGGGGGAATTGTTTGGGATGTTCATTGATGCATGCATCTTCTACATTTAAGAGGTCTTAGTTTCAGTTGTTTTATGGTGTGATTAATGATCACTGTCATACTATTATCCATAAATGGATGGCGGATTTGAACAAAGGCACGAAAACCTAGGGTTTAGGATGAATGAGCATATTTAGAATGCCCACATTGTGGACAATGTGATAGGGCAGCATGTTCTTGTATTACCGGATGACTTCACTAGAGTTGTGAGTGCTGTGAAGGGCCAATGTTCAACGCCAGTAGAGATGTTGATTTCATAGTTGAACAAACGTTTTTTCAAACTGCAAAATTATGAAGGCTTTGGAAGTTGTCTTTCGATAGTACTCGTTCTAAGACAATTGTGACAACTTGTTTGTCCTACATCTGCAGGTGATCAAAGCATGGTTTTCCACCATGGAAAGTGTGGTTAGTGGTGAGAAGGTTTAGGATTTCAAGCTCGTGAAGGTGTCCTTGGATCCGCACTTGTTGAGCATGCATCAATGTTTATTCAAGTTGACCATGAAGTCTCATGCTACCAAAGCAATGCAATTGCCTCATAATAAGAACGCGGTCACTAAGTTGTGAGAGAAGCTTAGGTGCAACACACTCTTGCTCAACAAGCTCTCAGAGTATATGAAGTTGGCCGAAATTGCAATGACAACAATTTTGGGCTCATGTCAGGATGAGAGGACATTCTTGACGTTGTGCTTTATGAAAAGGAAAGTCAGGAACCGCCTTGAAGACAATCTTGACACAACTATGAAGATGTTTTCTCTAGGCTGGTATGACATTGAATCCTTTTCATGTAGAGTTACATTTGATTATTGGAGGGAAGCTAAAGAGAGGGACGAGGCAAACTTGTGAGCTCTTGTGTTTCCATAACATCTACAAGTCTAGGTTTGTAGAAATTTTCAATATCTCTTTTGTTGTAACAATGGATACTAACTAGGTTGAGGTGGGTAGTATTAGGTGATGCAATGGGTAATTCCGGAGTTTAATTCCCCCATCTAATTGCTTTGTATAGTTGTGTAGTTTATGATGTTTTGCTTTACACGCATTTGTTTTACGATCATGTTTTGCTTTGTATACTTGTTTGTTTATTGATGTTCTTTTGCCTTCTACAGTTCTGTGTTTCATGATCATGTTATGCTTGACTTCGAATTTGTGTTTCATCATCATATGTTTTGTTTTGTACACATGTACGTGTTAGGGGGCCTTCCCATTTGACATTACACATGGTCTTAGGAGACGACCCAAAGAGGGGTGGTGAAAGTTTATTTAGTGAAAGAAGCTTGACGATGACGCTTGCAGTGGTAGGTCATTGCATAGGACCTTCATCTACAGGAAATGTAGATTTTTTGGATCCAACAACGCTACTATCATAATTGAGGTTTCAAAGCGGATTATCGTAAGGCGGATGTTTTCCCCTTTGAACAAGTTGGAATCGCTCATTACAAAATCTAGAGATGGAATCGCACAATTTGTTGATCGCTTCATTGCAAACTCCCACTACAATGCATAGAAACCCTATCAGTCGTGCATCTGATGATCCAAACACTAAAACAAAACATAGTAAAAAAACTGCACTCGAAATTGAGTCCGGTTCTTTTGACCACCATTTTGTACATGCTCAAAAAATTGTAGTCTCATTCTTTTTCAATTTGCAATTGCAATTTTAAGAATCTTGGGGCGTATAATATACCATTGGAAAAATATTCAGAATACTTTCTCAATGATATGTTACAAGCTCCAAGATTCTTAAAATTCAAATCGCAAATTAAAAAAATAGGCTACTCCAGTGGTAATAGCCATGTGCCAATCGGTGGTAAAAAGAATCGCACTCAATTTTGAGTGCGGTTCTTTTTTACTATGTTTTATTATAGTAAAATTGTAATCTCTATCGTCTACGTTCTAACGAGACAATACTCCTCAGTCCTAAGGGAGACGGCAATTTCACCTAAATGAATTATCGCTCACTATAAGAGCAAGTTTTTAGTGTGCATGTTGAAGTAGAAGAGTAGAGGTTGCTAATAGCCAAAGGGAATTGGGTTGAGAATAAGGTGTGTGGCTAAGGAGAGTATAGCATAGGCTAATCCTAGTGTTAGGAGTGTTGAGTTATTTCATATGGTTAGTCAAGGGGACTACCAAGTGTACACCTCTTAAGGAGGGAAGTCCATGAGTAAAGATCATCTCTTCCTACGCAATCATTTTGTATTGTGTGTGTGTGCTTCTTATATTCTATTCTTACCTTCTTAATGTTATGGGCGCACTCATGTGTGTTGCATGAGTCTTTGAGTAGTTGCAAGAGATTGTTGGAGGTGGATCGTTTGCAATGGCCATTTTGGAGTTTCTTGTTGCACTTTTTAGAGCTTTTGGAGGGCTCAACTTTCTTCTTGGAGGTGGCTTGGGGTGTTTCCTCTTCTCTTGGAGTTTTTTCTTCTTCTAGTGCACATCATGTTATAAGTGAGACAATCGTTGTGTTCAATTTCTTTTAAAAGTTGCTTAAAGGGGTTGATTTTTGCACTCGTATTGTTGCAAATGGGGTTTTAGTGGTTTTGACAGCTTGGAGTTTGTCTATGATGTGATTTTAGTATTGCAATAGTTGCACTAGTGTTTCAGATGAGATTTGTACGCTAGAGGTGCTCAAAATCGAATGGGATTTGACTTAGTGCAATTAGAAGTTCAAACGGATTGATTTGAAGATTGGCGATGCAATAAGGGTTTGTGAAACCATTTTGTTAGAATTTGTTTTGATTTAGAGTAATTAAGAGGCTCAAGGGCTGATTTTTTAGGTGCAATACGTGACTAGAGGCACTAAGGTGCTAATTTGAGGAAGTTGAAAGCATTGAGTGAGAGATTTGAGTGCTTAGCGTTGTTGCTAGGGTTTCTGTTCATTTTGTATTAGGTTTGTAAAAGTTTGTGAAGTTCAAAAGTGTTAATTTAGTGTTTAGGACACTCTTCTCTCCCATCAAAGCACAAAGGTGCTTAAGTAGATCTCCATTTCTCCAATATATCCAAAAAAATTGCAAAAACATATTCTTTATCTTCTCTTGAGGGCTGATTTTAGTAGGGTGAGGATTCTTAAGTGAGGAACATGGCTTCATTTGAGAGTGATGGCCCCAAAGTAGTAGATAAATTTGATGGTGTCAATTTTCACTTGTGGAAATTCAAGATGGAAATGGTGTTGGCCGAGAAGGAATTAAAGGACATTGTGGATGGTAGTGAGGAACCTCTTCACTCCACTACCCACGCTAGAGTGATGCTTGCATTCAAAAGGAGAGAGAAGAAAGTCTTTGCCATTCTTGCTTTAAATATTGCATATTTGAAACTTTCACATATTCGATCTTGCAAGACATCCTCCGAAACATGGGGGAAGCTTTGTAATATCCACGAGGCCAAGAGTTTCGCCAACATCCTTTTTGTACGGCGCAAGTTCTTCACCATTAAGATGGAAGAAGACGACCACATGTTGGCGCATATCAACAAGGTCAAGCCCTCGCCGATCAACTCAATGGTGCGGATGTGGCCATTTCCGACGGCGACATTGTCATGACGCTTCTCGAGAGCTTGCCGCCTTCATATGAGTATCTAATTGTGGCTATAAAGACTAGGCCTATTCAAGAGCTTACTCTTAATTATGTCACATCTTGATTGTTGCATGAGCTCTCGCGACTGAAAGAGAACAAATCTCGTGGCCATGGAGCAGCCTTCTTTGCAAAACAATCTGAAGGTAGTATTGGCTCAAGCAATAGCAACTGCGAGTCCTTTTATTGCAGTAAGAAAAGTCACATTGCCAAAAATTGTTTCAAGAAAAAGAATCATCAGAAGGAGAGTGTCAATAATATACGAGTTAGCAATGACCATGATGAGTATGCATTCATGGCAAATATTGCCTCTTCCAACACTATAGAGAGTGATGAGTAGACATTCATGGCAAGCAATGTGACATGCAATGGAAGTGTAGTTGATTGGATCGTGGATTCCGGTGCCATGAGCCACATGTCACCGGCTAGATCTTGCTTTCATTCGTATTATGTCATGCCTCCCAAAAATGTGATATTGGAAGATGATACTGTCAGGGACGTGAGAACTAGAGGAAGAAGTGTAATGATCTAGATTGTTAACTCGAACTAAATACAAGAGAAGAAGGTCTGGAATAGACCACAAGAGATGAGTTGTTGAGACTGACGAGCTCCTCAGCCTTGATTCCTATTTATACTATAACTTAGAGGTCTATGGAAACTTCTAGGAGACTATGGAAGGTTCTAGAAGACTATGGAAGGTTCTAAAAGACTATGGAATGTTCTAGAAGACTATGGAATGTTCTAGAAGACTATGGAAGGTTCTAGAAGGTTCTAAGGGCTATGTTCATGACAAATACGATTCTTGAAGTCGTGGGCAAGGGTTCTATTGTTGTTGAAGCGGAGGTGAGAAGTCGTGTCAAGACCATTACTATCAAAGATGTGTTGCATGTACCGAAGTTAAGGCAACCTCCTTTCGCTTTGTCACCTCTTGTCCAAGAAATTGCAAGTCGAATTCAGTGATGAAATATGTTTTGTGATGTCATCAAATCAAGAGGAAGTTGTCATCATTGAAGAAGACAATGGCTTGTATCATATGAAGTTCTCGACAGTGCATGCGGATGAATCAGCGGCATTGGCAAAATTAAGTGACAACAAGGTGGAGTTGTGGAATCATCGACGTGGACATTTGAATGTCAAGAGTGTGCAAGTGCTTCGAGGTATGGTCACCCGCATGGACATATTCCAACCAAATGTGAGTCCATGCACGTGTGAAGGTTGCATTGAGGGCAAACAAGAACGCTTGCCATTTGTAAATGATGAAGCTACTCGTGCAACCAAGCGTCTTCGTCTCATGCATTCGAACGTATATGGTCCTATGAAGACCACTTCTATGGGGGCCTCGAAGTACTTTGTCACATTCATCAACGATTATTCATGCAAGATATGGCTCTATCCGATCAAAGCAAAGAGTGAGTGTTTTGACAAATTCAAAGAGTTCAAGGCCTTGGTGGAGAAGCAATCCGAATTCAAGATCAAAGTGTTTCGCTCCGACAAGGGCGGTGAATATATGTTCAAGCAATTCAACAATTTTTTGAAGAATGAAGGCATTGCAAGGCAAACATCCGCGCCATACACGCCTCAACAAAACGGAGTTGCAGAGTGAACAAATCGATCTATTGAAGAGATGGCAAAGATGATGTTGGATGCTCAAAAACTTGGATTTGGACCTTTGGGCGGAAGCGGTGGTAACGGCGGTCTACACTCGAAATCGGTGCTCTAAAAGTGCGGTTCGAGATATGACACCCGAACAAGCGTGGAGTGGAAGGCAACCGTATATTGCTCACATGTGCACATTTAGATACATTTGCATTCGCAAAAGGTACCCGATTCTCATAGAATCAAACTCCAAGCAAAGGCACACAAATGTTTGTTTCTTGGATATTGTAAAGGTACCAAGGCTTATCGCTTCATGTGTGTAGACACCAAGAAGATTATTCGATCTCGAGATGTTACTTTTTGTGAAGATTCAAACTTTGCAACACCTTTGGATAATGGTCCAAGTGGGAGTATTGAAGGCCAAGTCGTTGTAGACCATTCTTCCAAAGAACATGTCGTTGATCTTCAAGAAAAAGATGGAGGTGAGGAAGATCGAGATGAAATTCCTCGTAAGGAAAAAGTCGTTGTACAAGTGCAATCAAGTGATGATGATGAAGAGGCTTCTTCAAGCGATCGTCGATATCCCGAGTAAATGCGCAAGCCTCTTGGAGACTCGTGAAAGAACCATATCTTTCCACCCAGCGAAAAAAACATGCAAATGTTGCTCTTTTAGAAGGTCCATTGACCATTCAAGTTGTTATGCAAGGTGAGAATGCAATCCAGTAGGACCTAGCTATGAATGAGGAGTACAAATCATTGATGGCGAATGACATGTGTGAGCTTACTCCTTTACCCAAGAACCGCACCTCTATTGGGTGCAAATGGCTATTTCGGACGAAGAAGAATGCATCGGGGCATGTTGTGCGTTATAAAGCAAAACCAGCAGCAAAGGGGTATTCGCAAGTACACGGAGTCGATTTCCATGATACCTTTGCACCGGTAGCCAAGTTTACTACCAGTAGGTGCACTCTTGCAATTAGAGCCGCACTTGACCTCGAGATTCATCAAATGGACGTGAAGACGGTGTTCATGAACGCTAATTTGGACGATGACATTTACATGGTGTAACCCGAGAGATTTGTACAAAAATATAAAGAGAACTTTGTATGTAGATTGAAGAAATCATTGTACGGGTTGAAGCAATCACCGAGAGCGTGGTATCAAAAGATTGACACCTTTTTTATACAAAACAACTTCTCTAAAAGCATTGCATATCATAGTCGTTATTTCATGGAAGAGGGGCAACATGTGGTCATTATCATAATATATGTGGACGACTTGATCATCCTAGTTAGCCTCACAACCTCAATGCAAGCAATGAAGGCAATGTTTGAAAGAGAGTATGATACGAGCGACCTTGCAGAGTTGCACTTTTGGCTTCGAGTAGAGTTTGTGAGAAATAGACGAATGCGCACTATAACCGTGAACTAAAGCAAGTATGTAGAAGATGTGCTCAATGGCTTTGGTATGCAAGATTGCAAGGCGGTTGGTACTCCATTAGATGCCAATTCCAAGCTTGTGAAGCTTACCGAAGAAAAGCATGCTTTGGAAGCTCAAAGCATGGAAGACGTGCCATACAAAGAAACGGTGGGTTCCTTGATGTATGCCATGATTGCAACAAGGTCGGATCTTATGTATCCAATTAGCAATGTTAGTTAACACATGGCAAAACCGGGTTCCAAGCATTAGATTGCGGTCAAAAGAATCATGCACTATAGGAGTGGCACGAGCGATGCAAAGTTATGTTTTGGTGACAATGGCATTGTGTTGACATGATATTGTGATGCGGACTACGCCGGTGATTTGGATGATCGAAAATCAACCACGGCCTACATCTTCTAGCTGGGATTGGAGGCCGTGTCATAGAATAGCAAACGACAACAAACAACGGCCACATCAACCGTGGAGGCGGAGTACATGGCAACTAGTCACGCAACAAAAAGAAGAAATTTGGTTGAGACAACTAATGGAGGATGTGAGATAAACACAAGATGGTGCAACAACCATTATGTATGACAATCAAGGTAGCATGTCTCTTGGGAAGAATCTTACTCATCATTCGAGGATAAAGCATATTGATGTTCAATATCACTTCATAAGAGAGAAGTTAGAGATAGGAGTGATAGAATTCAAATATTGTCGTACAGAGCATATGGTAGCAGATGTACTCACAAAGGCTTTAGCACAAGATAGGCATCAAAGGTTTATTGAGGCATTTGGACTCAAAGACTTTGGCTATAAGCAAAGTGGGAGTGTTCAAGTAGAAGAGTAGAGGTTGCTAACAGCCAAAGGGAATTGGGTTGGAAATAAGGTGTGTCGGTAAGGAGAGGATAACATGGGCTGATCCTAGTGTTAGGAGTGTTGAGTTATCCCATGTGGTTAGTCAAGGGGGACTACCAAGTGTACACCTCTTAAGGAGGGAAGCCCATGAGTAAAGATCATCTCTTCCTACGCAATCATTGTGTATTGTGTGTGTGCTTTTTGCATTCAACTCTTACCTTCTTTAATCAATACCAACATAACGTTAACACGCTTGAACATCAAAAATTGTCCTAATGACTTCGAAACAACACAAATGTGATCTACGTGTGCTAACGTTTGTAACACGACAATAGCTAGACCACTTAATCCAATCTATAATGCACTGGCTACATAGTCATGTGACTACACAGTCGTCATACCTTGTGACATCACTAAGTGTTTCTTAACCCCTAAATGCCCAAGCCATTCCAAGGATTCTTTTTCCTATGAAAAAAGAACATGAGCTTATAGTTGTCCTCAATGAAGCAAATTTTGCTTTTTTTTCAAATTTGACCGTGTAGATGTTTAGAGAGCTTGCTTATTAGTATGCTTACCAATTTTGAGTCTAAAATTGTAAAGGAGTTGTGAGATTATAACAAAAGAAATGCATGTTTTCTATTTTTAGTATGCTGCCCTTCACCACAATGTTTTAGAAATTTGCAAATAAAAGTTTTTTTAGGATTGAAGGTGACATGAACTACAAATAGTGCTAGCACACTAAAATGTACTTTCAATAAACTTAATTTCACATGAAAAGCTATCAAATTCATAAATACAATCCACCTTGCAATTGATATAATGCAATTTTTTTATAAATAGAGATTGCAAATAACCCAAAATTAACATTTGCATATTCAAATTTTCAATGATGAAAATCATGAAAACACTTTGCTCTTTCCATTGGGACCATTTTCAAAGCAAATGGATTTGTATAATTTTTTAGATCTCAAATCAAGTGAAATTGACAAACTCCAAGAAATGAAGTAAAATGTGCAAGTTTTACTCTTCACTAATGGTACATGTATGTGTTTGAAGACCTTTTAAAAATCAAATATTCACTTTTTCACTGAAAAAATGAGAGATTCCAATGCATAATCTTCAAAACTACCCAAAAAAATTTTAAACGGGTGCAAGAATTTTAGTGTCCGCACCAAAAAGGAGTTCAAACTTTTCAATTGACCATATATGGTTGATTGGGCAGTTACGGGTTAAGGAACTAAGCACAGCTCTTCAAAATAAAGTCACAAAACAAATGGTCTTCCAGTAGAGGTGCCTGTAATGAACCACGAAATGCAGCAAAGGTGCCTCAAATGAACCCACGACATCCAATATTTATTAACTTTAGCAAAACTAGCAAATTACAATAGCCACACGACATCCAATATTTATTAACTTTAGCAAAACTAGCAAATTACAATAGCCACACGACATCCAATATTTATTAACTTTAGCAAAACTAGCAAATTACAATAGCCACACGACATCCAATATTTATTAACTTCAGCAAAACTAGCAAATTACAATAGCCACTGTAGAAGGTGAAAAGATTATGTCGTGGGAAAAAGTAGAAAGCTAGTGGCTCACGCGGCATGTGCTACAATTCGTGCCCCACGCTGAAATCTAAACAACAACGCAACCGCTCAAAAACCTGCAAGATTCCAAAACATTACAATCGGAAGGAGACAAAAAGAAGTCCGTTTTAAAAGACCAATTCTGCATTCTCTTCAGGAATTTCTTTTTTCATTAAGGATGACTTCCGCATCGGACTAAGTTTGATCTACATTTCGTATTTTCTGTCATAGATCTCCAAACACCTGAAAGACTAGTGTGGAGCAAACAGATTCATCTGCTCCAAAATGAAAATTTAAACCAAATAGCATAACATAATAATTGAATTTCACGTGTAAATATGATGTAGACAAGCAGTGGACTAACAGTGATTTTATAAACATATGTCCCACAATCCTTCCGCATTTCCTGAACAGGGCAAGAAATATTTGTATAATCAATACGAGGTGAGGACAGCCCCAGCTAATTAAATCCGACAACTCCGACAACATACAACTGCGTCTCATCTGTAACAGGAATCAAAGCGAAAAAGTAGAAGTTCAACTATTTGAAGGATTGAAACCACATTCTAAGATTCGAAAATATCCACCCAAAAGAAGGAGACGAGTAGCTTCGAAGCAGTCCAAGGAACGAGAAGAACTTTCAATCACGTCCGCACTCCGATGAGCGGAAGAAAAGCAAGGCAATAGAACAAGGCACACTCACAGACACGTGTTTAACCATGCAAGACAAACCCAAGATGAACTACCATCAGTAAAATTGTATTAACCTTAATATAAGGAGAGTATCATATGCACAGGAGTTACGTAAGAATACGGACACAGAATCTGCATTAAAAAAATTGCTACCTAGTGTTATTCACCCTAGATAGTAAAAATATATCCCCAAAAGGGCTCAACCCACCTTAAATTATCTACTCCACTCTGTCATCATCGTCCACACCCCGGAACTGCTACCCACTCTATGTCAGTCAAGGAGAAAAAAACCCCTGGATTGCAGTTCCATCCCATCTCCACGTCATTCCGCACCTGGAGCTCTTACTCCAGACGAGGACCCGCTGCCAGGATCCGCTCCATCAACTTGCTATCTCCACCAACCTGGTAGTCGGCATAAACGTCGAAATTCCTCTGGAACAGCCCTCCAAGCTTCTTCAAAGTTTCGTTGTAAAGCTTCTTGTCCGACCACTGCACACCACCATTCCTCCATTTGTTAAAGCAACCCACACAAACCACACCATCTCAACAAACATCCTAAACCCGGCCACCAATTGCAACCTGCAATTGCCCCTTCCACTATCCGGACAAATGCCATACACATCCATCCCGCCACCAAAGTCATCAACAAGTCTTAAGTTTCATCTTCCCATACCGCATTCTGTGGCTGCAAAGCTTCGCTTGGAACCCCGTTCACCATTGTTGGCACCGCCAGGTTGAAAATCGGGGTCTGCACGTACTCCGCCTCCAACAATGTCCCGTCATGGATTGCGTTGATGATCTTCCTCGTGTGTGCCAGTTTCATCCTCGATCCCACACCATAGCTGCACAACCACCACACCGTCAGCCCCTCCACGCACCCCCACCACTCTCACCATGCAACAAAATTACTCTCAACATTCCCTACAAACTCGACCAATCGTCTTCCCACCTGCCGCCAGTCCACCCGGTGTTCACCAACCATGCCGTCGCTCCGTAGCTTTGCATCTTCTCTGCCAGCATCGCAGCGTACTTCGTCGGGTGCAGCATGATGAATGCTGCTCCGAAACATGCCGAGAATGTCGCCGTCGGCTCTTTCACACCCTCCACTGTTCCCGCCACCTGTCCAAACATCCTCACACCATCACCAACTTGCCTCAACTCACTCTAATAAACGAATACAATTCCACCCTCTCCTCCAACATCTCCTCCCCTCCCACACGTACCAAAGCAGTGTAGCCGCTGATGAAGTGGTACATCGTTTGCGCGTGAGTCAACTTGCTCACGGGAGGCAACACACCGAACGCGTCGCACGACAGCAAGATCACGTTCTTCGGGTGAGGTCCCACGCATGGCAGCCTCACGTTCGGAATGAACTCGATCGGGTACGCGGCCCTCGTGTTCTCTGCACATCCCGCAATCCCACACCATGTCACCATCATCACAACCCACACCACCCAACGTCAAATCGCCTTATCGCCCATCTTCCCACCCTGTTCCCACTGCACCACATCTACTCCACCTCACTTTCACTGCCTCATGTCCCAAACCACATGCACGTCCACCCCCTTACCCGTCACAGACTTGTCGGTGTAATCCACCTCCCTGTAATGCTCCTCGAACACCACGTTCTCCAGCACTGCGCCACACATTCCCACTCAGTCAAAACACGCCACCATCACACCCTTCGCCCATTCAAAAACAACACAGCACTTTCCCCCAATCCCATCCTCAAATTCCACGCTCACCGGTCCCGAACTTGATCGCATTCCAGATCTCCGGCTCCTTCTCGCTCGCCAGATCGATGCACTTCGCGTAGCACCCTCCCTCGATGTTCGACACACCGTTGTCGCCCCAGCAGTGCTCGTCGTCCCCGATCAGCTGACGGTTCGGATCCGTCGACAACGTCGTCTTACCCGTCCCTGCACCACCCACGCATCACACACCGCCCACACCCGTCAGCGCCCTGCGACTCCCACCTCTCGCACTTCTGTCATAGCACGTCTGTGAGCTTCTCGTTTTCTTTCGCCAACTATACCTGATAATCCAAAAAACAACGCCACATCCCCTGCCTTCCCCATGTTGCACCCCGAGTGCAACGACAGGATTCCTCTTTTGGGCATCAAGTAGTGCATCAGGCTGAAGAGACCCTTCTTCTCTCCGGCATATTGCGTTCCCAATATCACCATCTCTTTCCGTTTCAGATTCAGATCTATGCTAGTTGACGATGACATGTAGTGGGTATAGCGATTGCACGGAAACTGTCCGGCATTGTATATTGTGAAGTCCGGACTTCCAAAATCCTCGAGCTCTTCAGGTGTAGGGCGAATGCACCTGCCACCCATATGCTTAATGCCACCGGCCACACACCAAATACATACATGCAAACTCCAAACACACCCACCATACCCCCCCTCCGCCATTCAACACTCCTCACCACCCTCCCCGATTTCCGTACACGCATCCATCCACCAACAGTCTCTCCCCATGCCTGCATCTTCCTCACCGTCATCTCACATCCCTACAAACCTTCGCTCAACCCACAACAAACCTCACCGCTCAGCGTTCAGCGGCCATACCGGGCATTGCAGATGACAAATGGCAACTACTTCAACCCAGTTCAGAGGCTTACATGTTGTGCATGAAAAGTGAGTGGTAAGCACGAGCGGATATGATTCGGACTTTGATCCGGTTCTCGGGGTCCCAGTTCAAGAACTGATCGTTCACGAACACCTGCACAACCATCAACCTTACGTTAGCCCCGCCACCACCGGAAACAATCACTTCACAACCACCGAAACTGCCACTCATGCACACAAACGCGACGCGCAAGCGCAAGCATGCCATACCTTCTCCAACGAGTTCAGGTAGTCCACGGCCCTCTCGCGGTTCACCAAGAACGTTTCCTCGTCCATTTCGATGTTTG
>CAXARX010000023.1:0-35740 GCA_963971425.1 Bryoerythrophyllum caledonicum | reverse complement strand
GGACAAAAGTCCTTGCACACTCTAAGTACCAAGGACAAGCTTGAATTTCTTGAATAGAATAGCCCCGCAGTTGAGTCAAGGTGAACATACAACCCTTTAAAGATGTGTCAAGCCATCCTTTGAAAAGCTTAGGCATAGATCTCTTCTCAATCCCACCTTTTTGAACCAACTCTCGCTTGAAATATCTGCATTCATAGACTAATTGAAATCATTGCAATGATGAAGATGCAAGTGTCATTATTTTAAAGATTTATAAAGGAAGTAAGCAATTCAAATTTATACAAATGAATGAAACTCAAGTAAAAAGTTTACCTGTACAGAAGCCTCTTGGTTGCAGCATCTGTATCCTCTTGTTCTTTAAAAGGAGTGGACCTTGAATATGAAGAATCTTTTTTGAAGAGCCACCAAAAACCATGACCCCATAATACAATACGCCATGTCTCAACGTAATCTCCAATTGTATCTAATTCATCATTGGCACTCCATTGAACCACAATATTTTCAAATTTGATGATGCTTGTGAATTCTGCTTTTGCTGCCTCTTGTAACTACAAACAACAAACAACAAATACTCCAACAAAGTAAATATAGCATTGTTCAAGTAAAACATATGAGAGGCAAGAATGGGAGAGGAATGCAAATATTTAGAAGCTTAAAAAAGAAGTATTCATCATGTGAATGAAAGAGAAGGATCATAATCTACCTCAGCCCAAAAAACAGCTTTAGAGAGCCAGGTCTCTAAAGTTAACATGTTGAAACCAAGGGCAGGAAATCTAAAGCCCTCCCTAGAAGTCTCACTTGAGTTCCACCAACGAAGCCAACGAACTTTGTGGTGTGGCTGAACTAAACATGTAGATATCCTTTGAAGTTTTTCCAATGACATCTCTGGCTTTTCATTGGCTCTGTAATGCAAGTAGATCTGAAATTTGAAAGATAAAAAATCATAGTGAAAACCAACACGAAAAGTAATCATACAAATCATTCAAATCATGCAAATCATGGAAATTATTCATTTGCAAACAATCAAAATTACGTACCTCTTCCAAAAACCCAACGCCATTTTTGGGATTTGTGATCGCTGATTGCTTGTCAAACTCTGTTCGAAACCCTTTGATAGCAGCAGTGGCGGCTAGGGTCATGGCATCATGTACTCCTCTTGGAGTTCGATCTTCGGGCTTGATTTTCTCATAGTATGTTCGTACTGCAGCATCTGATACAGCAGCAATCTCTTGCTGCACATGAAAATAAGAGTGTTAAACCAATGTAGAACAAATTTAAGAAAATTTTAGCAAATGAAAGAAAAACTTTTGCAAACATTGTACACTCACCCGATGAAGAAATTGTATAAAGACGTTTGATGTCAATGGATACCAAGCATCTGGGAGTTTCCTGTTCTCGCATTTTTTGTAATCCTCATCGCTTAGAAGACCTTTAAATTCCTCCAGTTTCATGTTGCCATAGGTACTCATCCTGTGCAATTGTTGAACCAAATTGCTCTTCACATGGGAATGCTCTGTAGACCTACAATTAGCTACAAAAATAGAAAGTGAGGTAAAGGAATTTGAAATCATAGAGTAGTACAATATACAAAAGGAAGTGATGAAGTTTAAAATAATAATTGAAATAGAAATTGGAACTCACCAATTGATGTCATTCATAGCCTCCAATAGAATGCATGTACAACCTTCTGGTACCAAAAGCATACAATCTACAGATATATGCTTTTCACGATCATATTGATGCATCCTATTGATGTAATCATACCAAGCTGCCAATCTATGATTGCCATCCCACACAAAGAACATATGGTTTGACAAATGTGAGATGGATGGTTGAGACTTCAACCAACTCTCAAAATTGTCATTCACCTGTATCTAATGATCATCCCATGTCTCCAAAATTTCAGGGGTTACTAATTTGCATAGTCCCTTGTCATTTGTAGTAGACACATAAAGTACACGATCACCTTGTCGGTATCCATGGACAAAATTGGCCTCCAATCGTTTCACTTGACTCTGAAGGAGGGGACGAACCAATGGAAGCCCTATCATCCTGCACAAAGGAATATCAAAGCGCGATCCCGATCCACCACCGTTGAATAGCATACTGTTGATGACAGCATTGGAATCAAGTTTTTGACCATTGCGCACATCTTGTTCAACCTCCTCCATAGTTCGACCATCAAAAGTTGAATCAATACCTTCACTTTGATCAATGTGGTCCACCTACAATGAATGGTACATTCAACCCCAAAAATATAGTTAATACTAAAAAGCATTACTTTGAAACTCAAAAGATAATGAATCACTACGGTGCAACAAGAACAGTCAATGAAGAAAGAATAAAATAAAAAAGAGTTAGAAACAAATCTTACCGGTGCAATGGTAATGGAAGGCTGAGAATCATCATTGATCATGAGGTCCAATCCTTCCACTTGGAGAAGCCCTCCATCAATGTCCATGAAGCTCTATTTCATCAACAAGGTGAAGGATGAGGTGGAATTTAACAAAACAAATCAACCATTACAAAAAATTCTGAAATGTATTTAGGAAGCTTGGATTAGTTTATCACAACCCTAGAGAATTCGAAATTGTCACTTCGTTGTCGAGGCCATCTTCTACAAGCAAAATCAGCCATGGAGAGAAAATTTTAACAAGTCCATGGCTGATTTTGCTAGTCTTCATAGCAAACTTAGATTACTTCATTAGAACCCTATAGAGTTTCAAATTGTCACCTCGTTGACGAGGTAATGTTTCTCAATAAAAATCAGTCATTGAAAAGAAACCCAGAAAACTCGCTTGGTAAGCTCTGACTAGTTCATGAAACCGTATAGAATCAAAAACTGTCACCTCGTTGACGAGGTGGTTTTCCAGAAGTAAAATCAGGCTTTGGAAAAAAATTGAAGAACATTTCGAACAAGTTTTTATTAGTTCATGAAAACCCTTAATACTTATAAATGATCACCTCGTTGACGAGGTGGTCTTCTACAAGTAAAATCAGCCATTCAAAAGAAATGAACAACATTTCAAGCAAAAATATTTACTAGTTCAGAAAAACCCTGAAGAGTCAAAAATGATCACCTCGTTGACGAGGTGGTCTTTTACAAGTAAAATCAGCATTTGGAAAAAATTGAAGAACAATTCAAGCAAATATTTGCTAGTTTAGAAAAACCTTGAAGTGTCTAAAATGATCACCTCGTTGACGAGGTGATCTTTTACAAGTAAAATCAGCATTTGAAAAAATTTGAAGAATATTTCAAGCAAGTATTTACTAGTTCAGGAAACTCTAAAGGGTCTAAAATGAACACCTCGTTGACGAGGTGGTCTTTTACAAGTAAAATCAGCATTTGTAAAAAATTGAAGAATATTTCAAGCAAATATTTACTAGTTCAGAAAAACCGTTAAGAGTCATAAATGATCACCTCGTTGACAAGGTGGTCTTTTACAAGTAAAATGAGGCATTCAAAAGAAATGAACAACATTTCAATCAAAAATATTTACTAGTTCAGAAAAACCCTTAAGAATAAAAAATGATCACCTCGTTGACGAGGTAGTCTTTTACAAGTAAAATCAGGCATTCAAAAAAAATGAACAACATTTCAATCAAGAATATTTACTAGTTCAGAAAAACCCTTAAGAGTCAAGAATGATCACCTCGTTGACGAGGTGGTCTTTTGCAAGTGAAATCAGTATTTGAAAAAAATTGAAGAACATTTCGAACAAGTTTTTATTAATTCATGAAAACCCTAAATACTCAAAAATGATCACCTCGTTGACGAGGTGGTCTTCTACACCCTAAATCAGCAAAAATAAATAAATTTTAACATGTCTTCCAAACTTCAGCAAACTCGAGGATAGTATAGAAAACTGAAAAACGATGTCTCGTTAACAAGGCGATGGGGTACAAAACTAGGATGTATTCAAGAGGGTAAAAAATGTTACCTCTTGGGGTGTTTCGGTGGCTTCGATTTCCAGTGTCTGGACACCTTCGATGCAATCAGGTACACCCTTGGTGCCCTCGCCACCCTTGCTACCTTCGCCACCCTTGCTACCTTCGCCACCCTTGCTGCCTTTGCCACCCTTGCTGCCCTCGCCACCTTCGCCGCCTTCTTCAGGCGCCTTTCCATCCTTTTGCATTGTTGCACTTCGTAAGTTCATCGCAAAAGAACATCCACCAATGAACAACGCAACACACAAAGAAAACAAAGAAAGTATGGAAGAGAGCAAAACCCCAAGATGCGTGCCTTGCGTTGGACGGGAGGGAGGGAAAAAAAAAAGAAAAAAAAGAGTACAAAATTGGTAGATTTAGGATAACAGAATCTCTTTAATAACATCTGTGATTTTGAAGATCTAGGATCCAAAAAATTTCCATGCATAGATTATAACCTTAGCAGTCACTCTTATTTTTTTCAGATCTTTTTAGAGTCACGATTGATTTTACAAAAATCAGCAAACTTCTCTAAAAACTACGCGGCCAAGATTTGGTCAAAAAATCTATTGATTCTGAAGATTTCAGAGAAGATTCCAATATGCCGATTTCGTTTTTAGGCCCTAGAATGTTAAAAAATGCTCCGTTTTTTACGTGCTATATACCATTGGAATCGTCTTCTCGAGATTCACGAAATGGTATTATGTTCTAAATGCACCTCTAACAAAAAAAATTCATATATAAATTCAATTGTTCACCTTCTAAATTTCTAATGACTCATCTTCTATCGAAAAAATGGATTCACTTCACAACTCTATGCTTTCAAATAACACGATGTCTGCCAGTGCACTTGATTGACATACACTGTCTTCAATTTCTTTCACTCTATCAAATTCATCAACATCCACTCCTATACTTTGTATACAACTATTTCCACACTGAATATGTCCGACTTCAATTCTATCATCTTCATACGACAAGGTCCGAATAGTACTACTCATATCACCTCCATTAGCTTTCTTCAAACGTCGAAGCATCCTCAATTTCTCTAACTGCTTCATACTAGAAAACAAAAGACCAGCCTTACGTCTCTTCCTATCAGAACCCTTTGGCATCCCTGCAAAATGAAAACACTCGTATGAAACAAATTCTATTACTCAATCTGGTATAAACTTTGCCATCTCGCCTATACATAGCACTTTCAAAGTCTGATGAATGCATTTTCATCAAATCAAATCGAAGGACATCTATTTATGACGACATCAACGGTCACTAAAATCATTCCTTCTTCGCTCATTTACCTCATAATTATTCCTACATTTGAACATATCATCTTTACAAAAAGGGAGCCTCCATTTCCTAGCTTTTAATGTGCCTCCATCTTCTGCATGTTGTGCTATTTAAAATTTATAATCTAATTGAGGATCGTATAACGGCAATTAAAATTCAAGGATTCAATCGTTGGCCAAATTTCAAATTCTTTACTGTAAGCCTTTCCAATTTCAAATTTCAAATTTCAAATCACTAAAACCTAAAAGCCAACACCCAGAAACGGCTATCCTCAAAGTCAACTACTTCAAAGCCTTCTAGCTCCTACTACAAATCAACAAGCTTTTAAATGTGACGATGCAAGCAAAGATCATGACTAAAAGTTTGTAGACTGTATGCAAATGCCAATATGGATATGGCATTTGTTCGTGGTGATGGGTCTAGCATTCCAATATCATTTCCTTGCAACGATGATGGTGTAGCTTGCGTATCTGCATTGATTCTTAGTGTAAGGTTCAACATCGACTTGTCGTCTTTGTGGGTGGAAAAGGAGCTATTTGATTTTGATGGAGGACAACTTGTGTCAACTGTCGTGCAAATGAAGATTAAGAGTGACGAAGGAGATGCATAGAGACTCCCCTCTGGCAAGTACCATGCATTCGGGACCCCAAATATTGCAAGGTCAGTGTCAGCTAATGTTCTCACTCTTGAATCTGTAACGTCTACAGCAAAGATGCCTTTCGGAAGTCATGTCAAAGTAGAGCCTTTGGATCCTATCCATATCGATCTTAGCAAGTCTTCTGATGACGACACTGTTCTGGTTAGTGAAGTAGTTGGAAAGTTGTCTCTCATACCTGAGTTTGACAAAGATACTATTTTGGTGATGAATCTAGATGTTCATGAAACCACTTTGCCGTCATTAGGTACACAAAATTCAACGCAAGTTCATAGCGTCTTTGAGTGCCTCAAGGATATGGAGAGTCGTCCACGCGCTTGGAATGAGTTGAAGTTCTTGAACCTTCATGAACTTCGAGTTGAGTCTGTCCCTCATCTTCTACAGTCATTCAATGGAGATGTACTTTTTGAATTGCCTCCTCTTTCATCTTCGTCATCTTCCTCTGCTGATATTTCTAGATTGCAATCCTCCTCGTCTGTAGGTCGTTTATTAGAAGGCATGGATCGTAGGTTTGATGGACACATGTGGATACATACACACACACTACAAATATTGCTGATGACTTTGGTCTAAAGTTTCGCTACTCTTTTTGTATTGGGCATCTAATATGCGAGAATCCAGATTGCTCTAGAGTGCGACGTGGTGGAGACAAAAACGAGAGTGAGTGGGAGGGGTCATCACCTGTTATCTTTGTTGTAGGGAATGAATCGCCTACAAAATCCACTATTCTATGTCGAATCTGCAAGATGCCCCCTTCTTGCAAGTCATTATGTCATTGTCGCATGTATAGGGTCTTCAATTCTAACGGTTCGGGAAGAGCTTGTATCCATGTTGGCTATCACAAACATCGTGTTGGAAGGGGTGTTTGTCAAGCATTTGTTGAGCGGACAAGATCTTTGATAAGTCAGGAAGTTTATAGAACACCATCTGCCACTAATTCAGCCATAAGCCTTGCTGCTAGCAAAGAGTTCCTTGCATCTGAGTTGTTTCAGAATGAAGAAATGGAGGGCGAGCCAAAGCCTCTCAAAGGTCAAGCACTAGAAGCGGTGATGGAAAAGTTTCGAATACTCAGTTCACCGAGTATCCGAAATTCAATCTCCAATTTCCGTCACACTGCAAGTGGAGGACCTATTGACAACATCATATCATTGAAGAAGAGAAGTGCATATTCGTACATCCAAGATAGTGTGTTTCCACGCCAACGTAAAGAAAAGGTTAACCTTTTCAAGATGTTTGAAGAAGGTCCAGCAAGTGGATTAGATCTCGTGAAGAGAATGCAACCGGGTGGAGATTTACAATCATCTTGGTGCATGTTTGACCATGTAAAAAGGGTGAAGGGATGGACAACGATGGCTGCACATGTCTATGATGCTGAGTTCTGTCGAGTTCTTACCATTTGTGTTTGTGATATGATGAGTGAAGATGTGTTCTCACAAGAGCAGATGTGGAGATCTCTCAATTCTGTTATGGCACGCCATCGTATTCCATCGCCAAATTTTAAGGGCTTCATGGCTGACAACGCAATGACCAATTGGCATGCTGTTCGTGTCGTATATGGGAGTGGCAACAAACAAGAGCCTATGAAAGATCGGGAGCGCTCGTGTTTACTTCATTGGACAACATCTCTAAATAGACACAATGAAAAGCACATTCAACCTGAGTTCCAAGAAACTCACAAAAGGCTTTGTAAACAATACAAAGATGCTAAAACAATGGCCGAAGCTAAAGAAAGATACCTTACAATTAAGGGATGGTGGCATTCTTCAAGGGCTGCATCATAAGATTCTCTCCGACCTCTTCATGATTGGCTTGGTTTTTGGCACTTTCGCTATCGACAGTGGGGTGGATTTCTAGACTTGGTAAGTTATATGCTTCTTGATTTCTCTTACATTTTAGACTAACAACTGAAATTTTATTCAAAAAAATTGCCTTAAAAGCTAGAAATTCATGTCTTTGAAATGTAGTGATTTCTTCAGAAAACTCTGGCAATGTACAAATTAGACAGGTTGTCATTTAGTTTTGAATTCAATAATAGGCATTTCATAACCTAGGAAGCCTAACCGCATAAATGTGAAATGTTTGTTGTGCTACAGAACTTGAGCTTGGAGGAACTAGCAGAAATGTCTTCTTGTAACCTAGCAGAAACAGTGCACAACAAGTCGTTGCAAATGTCTGGAAAGAGAGGTACTTGCTTGTACATTGCTACTATAGATGACATGATGCGAGCTATTCAACAATCTACCAACTACTGGGCGTACCTTCAAGGATATGCATCTGGCAATGGCCCCAACTTGGACGAACTTCGCCTTCGAGCTGCAAGACGAAGCAAGAATCCAGCTAAGTGCGCTGACATTGTTGCCAAACTTCCTAGTGCCCAGTTATTTGCTACAAGGGTCCCACATTTGGAAGGGGAAGAACTTTTTGGATCCACGAAGCGCAAATTAGATCTCCCACCAGGGTCGGATGGCGATTCTCACCGCCACGATACAGTTAACTTCTCTGCACCAATGGTTCACACTGTCAAGGACACCGATCAAGAGAGGAGTTTATAGGGAAATCGTAGTGTTTTACTAAGTAAGAGCAAGATACAAGAGTGCATTTGGAAGAAATGTGTTGACAAGAGTGGAGAATGCCTCTCCAACCTCTCATCTTATACTAGAGGGATGTATAGCTACGAAAGTCAAGAGGGACACCTATAGAGGGACCTATAGGGTGTTGAAACGTCCCTAGAAGTCCAAAGGACTTCTAAAAGGTTACCTAATGTCAACAAGAGCATCTAGCAACTTCGAGTTGCCACAAACAAGCCTCGATTGTCAACTTAACGACCCCTACAATCCCTATTTGACCTCTAGATGTTGCCTATTGTCAACAGAAGAATCTAGCGACTACGAGTTGCTACAAACAAGACATATAAGTCAATTAGATGGCTCCTAAAGCCCTAGCGTGCCCTTTCGGGTTTACTACTAGTTACAATAGTCGTAATTCCTACGTAGGTCTACTGTTGATGGTAATTCCTACGTAACTCTAGTGTTGATGTAGTATGTTCGTAACATTACCCCCGTCTTAATGAACGAGTTCGACGAGGTGAAAATGGGCCAGAACTATATAAAATACAGAAAAGAAGAGAACAGGTCGTCGGCGCGGTGGTGGAACATCCGTACAAGTGTCGTTAGCGAGGACGTCTCGGGTTCGAAGCCGGAGGCGTTCTCGGCCTGTCGCCCCATCTCTGAGCTATCTACCACACCGTCGACAACACTTCAAACTGTGTGGCTGCAATGTCTTTGCACCTGCACCCGCACCAAAAACAAATACTGTACATGGTGGTGGTGCAGATTCAAAGATATTGAATCTACATATTTTACAATTTTGGTTTCTCAGGATATCGTTGGTAAAAATCTAAAACCGTTGCATGAGCATTCTTCAAATTATTGCTAGGTTCCCATGACCGTTCGCTGATGTTATAACCACGCCAATGAACAAGATAAAATAACTTTCTTCGGATGAATTTTGAGTCAAGTATTTCTTCGACTTCATATTCTTCGCTACCATCGACTTCGACAAGATGTGGAGGAGGTTGAACTCTCCCAGGAATACATGATACCTTATAAGGTTCAAGAAGCGAAACATGAAATACAGGATGTACTCGCATTGAGTCAGGAAGCTTGAGTTTGAAAGCAACGGGATTTATTTGCTTGATAATAGAAAATGGACCCATACGTCGATAATCTAATTTGTCACAAGGTCGAGTTGTTCGGAAATTGCGACGCAAAAGCCAAACATTGTCACCAACTTTGAAAAGAGGTTGAGCCTTTCGAAGTTTATCTGCGTTTTTCTTAGAATGTTCTAAAGCTTCACGAAGGTGAGACAACATTTCAGTTTGAATGTTTGCCAATGAGGTTGCCCAGTCTTGAGCAGCAGGAACTCTAGCAGTAGTTTCATCATACATATTAAGCAAATCAGCTCTTGGATGTCATCCATAATTTGCAAAGAAAGGAGTTTGTTGAGTTGAAGAATGAATACTATTATTATAAGAAAACTCTGCAAGAGGAAGATGATTAACCCAATCATCTTGATGATAGTTTACTGTACACCGTAAATATTGTTCTAAAACTTGATTGACGCGTTCGGTCTGTCCATCAGTTTGAGGATGATAGCCAGATGACAAGTTGATTTTGACCTTCAAAAGTTCAAAGAGAGATTTCCAAAAATTAGATATAAATTGTGGACCTCGATCTGATACAATATCTTTTGGAAGGCCATGATATCGATAGATGTTGTCCAAGAACAACTTTGCAGTTTGTTCAGCTGAAATAGTCTTTTGACATGGAATGAAATGTGTCATCTTGGTGAAACGGTCAACTACTACATAGATAGAATCAAATGATAAAGACTTAGGAAGGTCAGTAATAAAGTCCATTGATAAAGATGACCATGGTTGTTCAGGGATTGGTAAAGGCTGAAGAAGCCCATATGGGCGATGCCGAGGAGTTTTTGATCGTGAACAAGTATCACATGATTGTACAAACCCCTTAATAGTCTTCCACATTTGAGGCCACCAAAAATCACGAGAGATTAATTCCATAGTTTTGTTAAATCCAAAACGTCCGGCTGCAGGAAAGTCATGTCTAGTCTCGAGTATCTGAAGGCGGGCTGTATTGTCTGGGATATATAACAACCCTTCATAATAAAGTAAACCATCCTTAAACGTGAAACGTCCAGTCTCATCAGAAAGATTATTGACATAATTTGATCGATTATGCTGTCGAATGCGTTGATGAAGATCAAGAGCAAGAAGGTCTGTTGTCATACCAATACGAATCGTGTCTACAAAAGACTTGTCCATTACAATTGATGATTGTAATGCTCGAAGATGTAATTGCTCAGGTCTTAGCATAACCGTTTTTTGTTGATCAGAGGCTGCATCTCCTGGCGCAGGTGCTAAATATAAGCGTCTAGATAAAGCATCGGATTTTCCTTGCTGACTCCCAGGTCTATATGTGATTGCAAAATTAAAACGAGAGAGCGACATACTCCATCGCGCTTGGCGACGATTCAGGACTCGAGCTGTCATAAAATATTCAAGATTCTTGTGATCGGTATAGACTGTTATCGAGTGTTGTGCGCCTTCTAGAAAATGTCGCCATACTTGAAAAGAATCCACAATGGCTAACAATTCTTTGTCATGGATTTCATAGTTGATTTCTGCAGCAGAAAACTTTCTTGAATGGAACGCAATAGGATGAAGTTTTCCATCTTCTCCATTTTGTGAAAGAACGGCGCCTAAAGCGAAGTCAGAAGCATCAGTCTCTAAGAAGAAAGGTTTCGAAAAGTCTGGATGAATAAGAATTGGAGCTATGGTAAATGCAGTCTTTAAATCATCAAATGCTTTTTCTGCATCTAAATTCCAATCCAATTTTTCTTTACCGGTCAAGCGTGTCAAAGGTGCGGCAATGCCAGAATAATTTTCAATAAAGATTCGGTAGAAATTTGCAAAGCCTAAAAAGCATTGCAAGTCTCTTATGGATATTGGGATTTTCCAATCCATGATAGTCTGAATTTTCTTTGGATCCATGGATATGCCATCAGAAGATATTATGTACCCAAGAAATTCAACTTGAGACTCATGAAATACGCATTTCTCGAGTTTTGCATAAAGTCCTGTTGTTCTAAGCTTTTGAAGCACAAGTTTCACATGTCGCTCATGTTCTTCCGGACTTTTGGAATATATCAAAATATCGTCAAGGTAGCAAACTACAAAGTCATCTAAGAAATCCCGAAAAACATCATTCATCAAATGTTGAAAAATAGCAGGAGCGTTGGTAAGTCCAAAAGGCATGACATTGTACTCAAAATGTCCATACCTTGTACGAAACGCTGTCTTCCATTCATCTCCTTGTTTGATGCGTACAAGGTTATAGGCTCCTCGTAGATCGATTTTCGTATAGATTTTTGCTTCTCCAAGCTGATCCAATAATCCCGCTATTAGTGGTAGTGGATACCGGTTTTTGATAGTAACTTTGTAGAGTCCACGATAATCCACACATAGTCGTAGCGAGCCGTCTTTCTTTTTGACAAAGAGTATAGGTGCTCCAGCTGGGGATGTAGAATGTCGAATAAAATTCTTTGCCAAATTGTCGTCAAGATATTCTCTGAGTACAGCCAATTCGTCTTGTGAAAGATTATATATTGGCCCAAAAGGAGGCTTTGCACCATCTTCCAAATCAATAGCGCAATCATAAGGTCGATGTTTAGGTAACATATCTGCATTCTTCTTTTCAAAAACATCTTCAAACTCGACATATTGTTTAGGAATAACATCGGTACTTTTAAATGAGTTAGAAGATGGGTTCGTATATACAGCAAATACAGCTCCAGTCTTTGCAGCTCGTACAAAAGTCCTTGCTCCAATAAATTGCGGTCTCGTGACTTTTTCAGAAGGAGTCGAAGGTACTAAGGAAAAATTAACTTTCCTGGTCTTCCAATCTATTTTGGAATTGAACTTCTCTAACCAAGATAATCCCAAAATAGCAGAATTAGATGGAGATTTAATAACATTAAATGCCACACGACTAGAGTGATTGCTTGTTGTCAAAAGCAGAGGAGTAGTTTCGTGTGTTATATCTCCTGATGCTAGCGGTCGTCCATCTATAACTTCAACAGGGACTGAACTAGATTTCTTAACTAATGGAAGGTCGTGATTTTGGACAAAATCTTTATCTAAAAAACAAGCAGATGCGCTAGAGTCTAATAAAGCTTGAACATGGATTGCTTTATTCATATGATGTATGGATATAGGAATATTAAAACAACGAGAAGGGTGAGAATATAGTATAGGACCTCTAATAGATGGGCCTTCATCACCCAGCCTCATGGTCCTCATTGTGGCTGGGGATACTCGTTTCCCGGTGGGATAATGTCTTCTGCAACACCGCTCCTAGCTCGATAAGTAGTTCGACGTTTCTTGGGACAGTTGTTGGCTCGATGATTGTGAGTCATTTCTTCGCCACAATACCAACAAAGTCGGGCTTCAGTTCGATGGATCTTCTCTTCTTTGGACAAAGGCTTGAACCGTGTGGAATCGATTTGCATATCTTCAGGACCAGAGTGTTGAACACTAGTGGAGGCCTTGAAAGGTGTGACGAAATTTGTACTAGTGTTTGGTACAAACTTTTGACCATAGCTACGACGCTCTTGACGCCTTTCAAAAAGGCGGTTGTCGCAACGCACTCCAGTGGTGATTGCATCCGTGATGGTTGTTGGATATGGCATAGTCAATAACAGATCTTTCATATCATCTCTCAGACCCCAATAGAATTGGCTTACTAAAGCCTGCTCATCCCAGTCAATATCACATGCCAGTTGCCGAAAGTCAGAAGCATATACGGATGCTGGACGGGACCCTTGGCGTAAAAATCGAATTTTCGTCGTCGCAGTACGAACTTTGTCATGTTCGCCAAAAGTTGCAGAAAACTCTTCGATGAAAAGGCCAAAATCATTGAGAATGGGGGATCCTTTCTCTAGCAAAGGACCAAACCAACTCAAGGCGGTCCCAGATAGTAATGTCCCAACAAGGCCCACACGAGTTGCATCAGAAGGATAACGGTTAGGTTGCATTTGCACAACTAACCTTACTTGATTGATAAAACCTCGAAACTTCGAACGAGTGCCGTCAAACTTCTCAGGCAAACTGATTCGAGGTTCTTTAAGCGCTTGCTGGGTGAGAATAGGCGTAGTTGGAGGAGCGTCGTGGAGCACACTAGCGATTGGAGGTGTAACAGGAGCTTGATGTTCTCGAGCATCGTTGAGAGCTTGGCGTAGATCTGCATTCTCTTCTCGCAGTTGATTAAGAGCAGTTAACATATCAATTAGAGTAGGCATAGTTGATGAAGAAGAGATCTCAGGTTCAATAAGGTTCTCCATAGTAGAATAATCAAAGGAAGATGTAGATATAAACAATTCGTGCTCGAAGAACTGGGTGAACAAAAGGTCGAGGAGTTTCTAACAGTCTTTGGTAAGCAGGTTCTCCGTATAGTCTTATAAGTAAATCTCTAGCCAAAACTTTAGTATTAACAAGTACTTTTATATCTATCACAGAACCAAAAGTTACTTGAGGGGGTAGATTCAAGTCCATGCAAAACGTAGTGGATTTTGGTTGAACATAACTATCAATCAAAACTTCTAAACATAAAAATTTCAACTCTCAATGATTAAACATAACAAGAAAAATAAACCCATCAATTTTCATACCATTCTTCAATACTATGCAAAACTTACATCTCAAAATTTGAATCACAGAAGAATTCTTGAAAACATTTACTGTCTCTTATATCTTCACTTTTGAACTCCTTTAACTTTCTCAATACTAATCCAAAAGAAGATTTATAAAAAGGATCAAGTAGAATATATCACTTTTAACAAACTCACAAATTTTCACTCCTTAAAGAAACTTCAGTACTAATTTGTGGGTAAAATGCTAAGTTAAATAAAGATGCTAACAAATTTAAGGTTTTATAAACCACTAGTCCTTCAAATGGTCATAACTTACTCAATATAACTCCGAATTGGGTGTTCTAAAAAGTCACGGGTGAAAGACTTCAAGGAGAAGACTCCTACAAAGTTTGATACGATTCTATAGTCTGAGGACGGAGAAATCAAAGGAAATCAGAGCGTAACTAGAATTCAAGAGGAATTGTAAATACTCTTGTCAAACTGTCAAGGACACGGATCAAGAGAGGAGTTTATAGGGAAATCGTAGTGTTTTACTAAGTAAGAGCAAGATACAAGAGTGCATTTGGAAGAAATGTGTTGACAAGAGTGGAGAATGCCTCTCCAACCTCTCATCTTATACTAGAGGGATGTATAGCTACGAAAGTCAAGAGGGACACCTATAGAGGGACCTATAGGGTGTTGAAACGTCCCTAGAAGTCCAAAGGACTTCTAAAAGGTTACCTAATGTCAACAAGAGCATCTAGCAACTTCGAGTTGCCACAAACAAGCCTCGATTGTCAACTTAACGACCCCTACAATCCCTATTTGACCTCTAGATGTTGCCTATTGTCAACAGAAGAATCTAGCGACTACGAGTTGCTACAAACAAGACATATAAGTCAATTAGATGGCTCCTAAAGCCCTAGCGTGCCCTTTCGGGTTTACTACTAGTTACAATAGTCGTAATTCCTACGTAGGTCTACTGTTGATGGTAATTCCTACGTAACTCTAGTGTTGATGTAGTATGTTCGTAACACACACTCGTTCAATTAGAGCGAGGAGAGAAGCAAGCGCATCAACGCCAACTGTAAAAGATAAAGGTGAACCAAGCTCGGCATGTCTACATGCTACCAAGGTTTTTGAAACTGATTGTAATCCTTCTCTGTGGCACATTGCTAGGTGTAAGAAAGAAGGAAAGACATGTCATGTTGTTCAAGTTGGGATGAAGAAGAAATGTGGCGCCAAGATAAACATATCCAAAAAGAGTGGAACGACAGCACCTACCTACAATGGCCGCATGACTGAATACGGAACAAAGGCCATCATCAACTTTGATTTCTGGTTTTGTGCAGATGACCTTCACCGTTGTGTAGGAGGATCTAAGGTGAAATGGGTTCACGACTGGCCCGCCCTTCCAATTATATGGCCTGTAGCAAATGGAACACATCTCACCAAATCAAAGATTCTTTCTTTGGAGGAAGTAGGGTTCCAACTACAAACTGAAGAGGTAGGCAATGTAGCATTCCACCTTTTTAATGAAGACAACGGAGAGAAAGGTGTGTCTTCTCTTTGTCCACCGCAGCTGGATGTAGATATGGAACCATCTGACTCTAATGTGCATCCCACGAAATGATTGGGGAGAACCATTAGGCGTAATCCTAATGCACCTACAGTTGACCACCGTAACAAATGGGAGACAACCCGAAATTTGAAAGCTGTCATTCAATCTGTAGTTGTCATTCCATACCCTGGATATGGGCAAGTGATAACTTTAATGTCAGGTATCTTTCCCCACCAAAAGGTATATCGGGTCACAGTTTCTGACTTCCCTATTTGTCCTTGCGAAGACTTTGTTACTATGAGTTCGGCTGCACTTGGTAGCAGGAAATCATGGGTGAATTGCAAGCATCTGTATTACATCTTTAGATTTGTGTGCAAAGCCAATTGTGAAGATGACAAGTATATCCATGCTCCAAGTCTCAGCTTCAATGAAGTGAAGTTACTTCTTCAAAATAGCAATCTATAGATGTTGTGTAGACATCTAGTAGTAGATAATGAAATTACCACCAATTTTGTTTAGAGGTGGATAAATAATTATTCATTGTCCTAGCTCTAACGTCCTTGAAAGGCTAATCCTTTGAAAGGAAGAATAGTTTGTTCAAGGACTCCTAGGACTTATTTTAATCATTTGTAAAATCATAAACATAAAAAAAAATACATAAAAAAAGATGAATCCAGCAAGACTATAGTGTGTTGTAATTTTGGTGAAGTATTACAGTTCTACAAATGATTTGGGAAGATGTTCTTTGGGTCCAAGAGACACATTATTGTGGCTAAAAAACATTGTTGAAGGGATTGTTTCAAAGTTTTGTAGAGAATAGAAATGGCCTTTGGGACTCTGAATAGCTTTAAATGACAGAAAATTTTATTGATTGATGAATTATTACATTTCTACAAACGACCTCTAAGACGGCTTTTGGATTGCGAGGAGCATTGAAGCAGTGCAAAATTAGATAAAAGCTTCCAAAGAACAATTCAAACCCTAACAATCTTAATAAATTAATGTCATTCATAAACCATAAACTTAAACCAAAAAATTAAATTTTAGGGGATATATAGCAAAATTAAAATCAAAACTTGTTTGCATGGATGATGGATGGATGGATGGATTAGAAATGGATGATAATAGATGATGAATGGATGTTGAATGGATGGATGATAAATGGATGTTGGATGAATGATGGATGGATGATGGAAGGATGATAAATGAATGACATGTAAAGTTCATTCATATAGCATGTCTATGGATGTAATAATCTTTACTAAAAAAAATTCGGTGTGTATTTGTAATATAAAATTTACAAAGTTTATACTAAATTTTTCCTTTTCTGGATTTCTGATATTACTATTTATGGATTTGACAAAATTATTTATTATTCTGATATATCTAATTTTAGTATATATTCTTGTTATGAGCGCTCAAATCTAATTGCTCATTGCTCAATGCTCAACGCTCGCCGCTCCCCGCTCACATGGTAGCATCGTTGCTACCCTACTAGACTGTCCTAACCGAATTGCCCTAACCGAACTACCCGTGCTCGAATACCGTTACCCGACTGCCTTTATCCAAATACTCTAAATTCGTGTGCCCTTACCCATCTGTCCATATCTAACTGCCCATACTCGTCTGCCCTTGCTTGAAGGCCCTTACTAGAGGATCCAATTCTATGGACGGAGATTCAATGACTCAGATCAAAGTGCTCATTTGGAAAACAAAATGCAATTAAAGAAAGTGGAGTGAGTATCTCATTTCTTTATATCATATCATTGCAAAGATTAATCGTGAGGTTGATAAGTAAAATTGATTTGAATGGAATGAAGCACTTCCAAGTGTGGATCAAAATAAAATAAAATTTTGATTGACAAAATGAAACCTCGACCGTTGAATGAGCATATAGAGGTCAAATCAGGATAAGCTGATGGTACAATCAAAGCAATGAGGAGGGAAGCAGACAGAGGCAGTCGGGAGGGACAGACGAGGGGAGTTGGAAGAGGCAGTCGGGACAGTCAGAAAGGGCACTTAGGGCAATTGAGGCAATAGAGAGGAGCATGTGATGAGACGAGGCTAGTCGGAAGAGGGAGTCGGGGCAGTCAGAAGGGGCAGTTGGGGCAGTCGAGAGGAGGGAGTTAGAGGGGGCAGTCGTGAAGGGCAGTCAAGGGAGGAGATAGAGCGGCAGTCATGAAAGATAGTCAGGGGGGCAGTCGAGAAAGGGCAGAGGGAGAGTCTCATGAGAATATACTATGTTGGAGTAAAAAAATAATGCGGGTTTCAAAATTATTGCCGCCTTAATGAACAGTTGAGGTCTACGACTTACTCGACAGTGAGGATGTGGATGAAGATGTGGATGTCCTCACAGATGTCTTTGTAAAGGTCTTTGAAATGTGGTAATAAATGAATCATTATAAAAGATGATGATGATAGTATAATGATATGGTTAAAATATTATTGTATCTTGATTAAAGTATTATTGTATCTTGATTAAAATAGTATTTATTTCTTTAAGTTTCCTTCATGGTCATCCGGTAAACTTGTCATTTTTTCCTCACAGGACTTTCCTACATAACCCTCATCTCTTTGTATTTTGATAAGGGGAGTGAACCGGTTTCCCATGTGGAAAGCTGCCAAAAATGCCCTTTGGTTTGTGTTACCTTCATCACTAGTGTCTATTCGATATCTTTGTTCACTGGCTGGATTTCTTCTCTCCTCACGCTCAAACATATGTAAGTCTGAAACATCCATTTTTGCCACCTCCAGTTCTTCTATGTTCAGCAAATCAGAAGTTCAAAATCAAACCACTGTGAAAGTATGAGGTTGCCTATCTCAAACAATATCAAGTGCAAGGCTAATATTGATTTTGTTACTCCAAGGAATTCCCATATATGGGGTGGATGCAGAGACAAAACAAGATTGACGTAACTACGACGTAGAGTTGAGCGTGGATGAACAATTGAACACGGATGAAGGGAAATAATTGAGCATCGATGCATAATTGTCAACCGTGATCAATCAATACGTTATTAGATTAATTAAAATATCTAAATATATCTATGAGCTACATAATCCCCCTACTTGCCTAGGCGACCAGTTTTGGATGGTGTACACATTTGACCTACATTATCCCTGCCATTTTTGGGGGTGGATTTTTACTATAAATTGTGTCATGGCTTATAATGACAACTCTTTGTGAAAATTTAATGCTTCACTTTGTGTTGTATTGTTTTACTACAAATTTGATAATTCTCATTGTTAAATCGATCAAATATACCCTATAAAAAGTAAACTAAGATTATTTACAATAAATAATATCTCGAGAAATCATGACATTAAATTTTTTACATTTCACCCAATCTAAACAAATTCAACCCTCAAATTGTCAATATTTTGTCTTTAGTTTTAGCATAAATTCATATTGAGTTTTGCATTTTAAAATTTATAGAGAATTTACGGTAATTGCAATAAAGAATCTAATGATAATGTACAAAGGTTATTTAAATATCAAGTTCAAAATCATTCTTTAAATAGCATTCTATAATACATCGTTGAAAATTTGAAGAATGCAGAGAAGGCCATGTGTATTTTGAAGTTCACTATAAATTTCTCTAATTATGTTGAACAATCCATCAAAAGTGCCCATTGCAAACTGTACAATTTGTATCGAGCATATTTGAAATCTTGAGAAATCAACAATTATCGAATGTTGCATTCCAACCAATCAAAGCATACATAATTAAAAAGTTTACAATATTTTATTAAGACTCGGTTTGCAATGGATTCTGTTACATGGTCCTTTGAAAGTAGTTCTTTTAGGGATTGCTTTATAATTCATACTAATATGTATGTGGGGCTTTATATGCAATACCTCATACGCAAAGTCACTTCACTCAACGTCGTTATCTTTGCTCCTACAAAAGCTTGGCTGCTCAATACACTCTCCATTCTCAACAATCGCTTCTAGATGCTCAAAGCAAATATCCGAAAGCTACATCTCGGCTTGAATTTGTTGCATAGTCTCTTCCTTTCTTCAACATTTTACTTCTTTTTTATTTAGAGATACTGAATAATAGTCTCGACTTTCTCCTCTTTATTCCACTCTCACTACCAATTGTTCTTCATCTCTCTTTGTGTCTACTATCCATTTCTTAAATTAGATGATAGAGAGTCCAATCAGTGATACTCTTATTCACATCTATACTCTTATATACTTTTTCAAATTCATATCAGAATATCATGCAACATGTGATCCTCCATTATTGTATGTCAGACGGCTTAGTGGTATTAAGAGTCATCGGAATGAACTTTAGCCATTTAGAATGATAGCAAAACTCTGTCTTAAATGCCTCTAAGATGGTGATAGTGAGGGCTACTGGCCATGGAATCCCTCTCATCTTCTATACGGAAGTTGAAGATCTTGCAATTGAGTTAGGGCTTCATTATGATTGAGGTTCATATTTTGCGAGGATTCAATTAGTATTGTCCAAGAAATTTGTGACGCCGCCACTAGTGAATTGAGTCATACCGTAGGGCAAGTGTCTTTGTCAAATGATGTCAATGGTCGGGTTTAGAAACTCGGTCCATGAAGGCACACAATGTACGGCTTACTTCACGTCCTAATTATTCCATTTGGAGAAATAATAGCTCCCATACGTTCCTCAGCTTGCAGTGTAGACGTGCCTACTCTACTAGGTTATATATGCTTTTTGCTCAACTAGAATTAGATCCTTTGCTTTGTTCATCTATGCAGAAGGTAAATATTGAGAGTGGTATAGAGAATGTAGTCATTACTTCTTCCGATGATGATTTTGAATGTTTTCAGGACGATGCTTTGCGAACTCCAAAGCCTTTTTGCGTACACCCTCTTCTTTACTCTTGTGATTCAAATTTCCCTTTTAGTGTTGTCATAGAAATGATTAGTCTTGCAAACCAGCCACGTAAAAAAGATGAGTTGAAGCGGATAGATTATAGAGACATTCCAATTTCAAAGGTGGTACCACCTCTGTTCAATGGAGACATTATCTTTGAGTTAGGCTACTGCGTAAATTTGTCTCTCATTTGCAAGCCAAATCTTTGTGAAAAATGTATAAGAGATATGATGGCCATGCTTGGACAAAAACTTTCACAAGCAATATAACCAACAACTTAGGAATCATCGTGTCTTTTTGTTGTTCTTCATGTGTTGGTCATCTTTGTTGTGAAAACTCCGTTTGTGACTATTTGAAGCGCACTCACCATATTACTCCCGTTAATGAAACCCACTTTGAACGAGTTACTTTAAAACCTTTTACAAGTTGGTGCACCTCGTGAAGAATCTGCTTTGGTTTGCAAAATTTGTAAAGAAGAACCTATTTGTGTAGCGGCATGCCCTACTAAGATCTATAACGTTGTTGCTCAGTCTTATTCTACACAAGTTTGTGTCCACTTTGGTAGCCATCACCATTCAGTGCAAGTTCGTGATAAAAGGGACATAAAAGATGATATAATTACAATGCCATCATCCAATTTTGCTGAAATTGTTCATAACAAATGGCTATAGCAATTTTGGTGAAAAGGAAATCTTTGGTCCCATCCATGTAGTATGTACAATTGTAGCTTTTTTTGGAAGGGGACATTCTCAATAGGAAAAAATGAAGAATTTAGAATTCATTCTTTTCTCTATGATGAATATACCTTCCTCTTGACTACGAGATTCATGACAATATTGAGTTGTGCATGTAGATAACGCTCTAAACTTAAACATTGCATGACATATAGGCGGTATGAGACTATGAGACAACTCATTGACAAGAAGAATTGGGTTCTGAGGGTTGATTTAAATTTATTGAAATTAGCCCTATAGGATTGAAATTTTGGCAAGGATAAATTCCCATACTTGAAAGTACATGAAAGATGCTCAAACAATGCCTAAATGGAAAGAGATCTCCTCCATCCTTTTTCTTACACCAATTTGTTCAAAGTGATTCTTTTGCAATTTGTTCGGTTTAGAGGTCGTGTAGTACAAAGGGACTAAGCCCAATAAACAATGTTGTTTGTTTACTAAATCTATCATGCTTAACATGAGAGCCTATAAAAGTGCAAATTTGGTTTTAAAGTAGTTGAATCCCCTACATAACAATTGTATGAAATCTAGTACTAACCTCCACCTAATTTGTTCATTTAGTCTAATAGACTAGTGATATATGTACCTTTGAGTAAAGAACAAATTCTAGCTTGGAAGGATTGAGTGAGACCATACGAGCTCAAGTACTCAATATATAATTGTTGAAAACTTTTTCCTTCAGTACAGCACAACTTCTAGATCGCCATGGTTGTGAGCTCAAATGTAGACTAGGAATGTTGTTGTTTTGTTTCCAAGAGCTTTGAATCTCCTTAGATGAGGGAATGATGTTCTCGTAGTTTTGTGATCTACCAAAATGCCCTAGATTATTATTACGCTTCACCTTCCACACTGTCAAACTCGGGAGCGACACCGCATGCTTTGAAAGCTGCTTCTTTGCTATCCAACTTTTGAGTGCTTTTACAAATGGGATCACCATGTATGTTTTCAACCTTGTAGAACCGCGGTGTTGCCCTATTTTGTTATTGTTTGCAATGGGGAGCTCATCCACACGGTGCCAAGCAATCTCACTCACTTCTTTCTTTGTTTGCGGTGCAAACATTGTGTCATCTCCCACGTTCTGGAATAATATACAATCGCATCCGTTTTTGGTCAAACAAAAAATTCCAAGTGATCCTCTAATTTCAACTTTGGCTCAATATCGTACCCTGTCTCTTCAATCACCTCTCGGACTGCACACTTGTGATCTACCTCATTCTTGTTTAGTTTTCCACGAGGGAAGGTCCAATTTGCGCCCACTTTCCATCCCTTCACCAATAAACAACGTTCTAGGGTTTTGTCTAAGATGATAGCACCCATGACAGGTATTTGCCATTTGTATGTTGTGAAGTCATTGTAAATGTTTTCTATTTGAATTGAAGTAGGGACGAAACATTGCGCATCTTTGGAACATGATGCGAATGAAATTGGGCAACGTGAGTGATTTGAACGCCACATTGTAGTCCACAATATTATCTTCATAAAACCAATGGGCCTGCTCGATGTTCAATAAGATGTGGTTGAATGATTGTAGTTCATCTTCTGGCACGTTGAGCACCGAAGCGGTTGCATAGGTTATCCAACAGGTCTTGCGATGGAAGTTTCGTTCTTGGCGGCAGTCTAGTGTTTGACATCATGGTTGTTGTCATTTCCATAATCGTAGTACATCTATGCCATCGTTCTTTCTTTCCAAACCAAGACGCAACCCCTTCTGTAGGAAATAAATGAGAACTTACAAATTAAAAGAAGAATTTGGGTATTTATACTAAGAGGTATGAGACCCCCTTTAGAAAACTTTAGTTTTTACATTTTGTTTTCTTCTACATTACTTTTAGTTTAAAGTGACTTATTTTTATTTTACACTAAATGTCAAGTGGTTTACTTTTAGAGTTTTAGTATAGATTTACTATTATATATATATGCTACGATAGCATCTTTGAGAATCTTTTGGAATATATTCGAATCTTCTATAATCAATTGGAAATATTATAGAAATCATCAAAAATCTTTAGGAATTCATTAGAATCTTTAAGAATATTTTGAATATATAAGAATCTTATATGAACCTTTTAGGAATATTTCAAGAATCTAGAAGAATCTTTGAGAATATTTTGAAATACATAGGAATATTATAGAATATTTGGAAATATTTTAGGAATGAACAAATTTCTTTTGAGAATCTTTTGGAATTTGTAGGATTCCTAGAAAAATTCTAAATGATTCTTGATGATTTCCATAATAAATATTCACACAACATATTTTTACAGATTCCAATATATTTCTATTAATTTAAATATTTTCTTGTAGATTTTTGTAGATTCATAAAATAATCCTAAAAGATTCATAAAAGATTCCTCTATATATAAAAAATATTTTCAAAGATTCTCATCAATTCTTCAATATTTCTAAATGATTCCCAAAGATTCTTGATGATTTTGAAAAACATTTCCTAAATATTCTAGAAGATTCCTATGTGAGATTCACATCTTCGCTCAATATTTCACCATTTGTGGCGCTTCAATAACAAACTTATGGCAATTTAGTAATTATGGGGTTTACTCTTTTTGGTTTGTTTGTTATTCTACAGTAGACTAAAACTTTAACATGCTTAGTATTGCTGGTAGAAACCATTCCACAATCCATAACACTCGAAATCCATAACCCTATACCTTAAACATGTATGAATTTGACCTCCTAAACCGTAAAGCCAAAATCCTACACCCTTCACCCTTAACATTGTTCGGGTGTCACCCTAAACCCTCAATCCTACATCCAAAACTATACATCACAACGTACACTATATAGTTTCCACCCGAAACTTACAAAATCATGAAAATAACTTTTAAATTTGAGCAACTACAAATATAACATCATACATAGGAGGTACTATACAATGTGATGTACTTAGTACAAGAGTTTGACTCTACAATGCACGTACCATAGGTGTGCAGATAAGAATGAAGATGAATAAAATGTGAGAAGGTCATTACTTTATATTTTTAATTCCTCTAGTAGAGACGCAATTGAGCTTGTGGATTTGACCTCTCAATAATCTCCTTTGTCTAATTCCAACTGCCCCCTTTGTTCAATTCCTAGCCCCCTTTGTTCAATTCCGGTCCTCCTTAGGTTCAATTCTGTCCCCCCTTTGTTTAATTTCGCATTCCCCCTATCTTCAATTCCCCACCCTCCTATGTTCAATTTCCCATTCCCCCTTTGTTCAATTCTCCATCCCCTATGTATTCTTTCTTTGTTTAATCCCCCCCTCTTAGTTCAATTCTCCATCCCCAAGTGGAGCCCCCTGTCTAATTTTTTTTAAAACATTAAACAATATGTCCGTGTTTTTTTGTACTAAGTTTTTAATGGTGTTATTTCAATTTCTCAGTTTTGTATAATTATATGTTATATTTGTTTTATAAGGGAAGGGGGGCACGCGCTTGGCACAACCACAACCATGTACACTACTGTTTTGTAATCGCGATATAGAATTATTTACAACTATGGAAAAAAGTATAATTTTTTTTCTTGGAGAGGTGGGTGTTAGTGGGTGGAGGCTTGCCATTAGTATTTTTCATTGCATTTATTTCTTTTAGTTGGCGGGTGAGGAAGGTAGTATAGTTTGGACTGCACATATTTTTGACTTTTAACTTTTAGTAACTTTCAAATGTACAATATGGAAACAATTGAATTTGACCATAATTAATATGATTTTTCCTACATATACAATTTTCAAAGTATTAGTAATTTCAATCTATACGAGAAAATTCAAATAAGTTAAAAAAAATTACTAAAAATATTGTTTCATCCCTTATAAAAATTTGTACACCATGTTCACAACAAAATTGAAGAGTTTGGGTCCTCTACCGCCTTTACATTTGGACTTAGAACACATTAAACAAAGGATGATTTAAACCATATTCAAACTTCACGAACACCGAATTAGGAATTCTTCCATTTGGGGGTTACAAAATGCCCTTAGGTCCAATGGAATATAGATTTGGGTGTTTTGAAATGTAGGGGTAAAATTTTCAAAGTCATCAATATTGAAATTGGGGCTTGACAAACTTGTAATGAAATGTTCTTTAGGAGGTACACCTCATTTGAATTGATCACATGTAGACATTCATACATTACATAAGAAAATGATCCTTGAAGTATTACAGAACAATGTATTCGGAGTATATATATTCATGCATGTATGCAACTATGTATATTTTAAATTATTTTAAATCTTATTTTAAAAAGAATTAGGCATACCTACCATTGAACCATGGGATTACAATAGAATACGACAATTTTTATTTTTTATTGTTTTTTTTTTGTTTGTTCTTTTTGCATGTGTACTTTGCATTCTGAACCCTTGGCATAAAGAATGCGAAGTACCTAAAACAATTTTTCTTTTTTTTCTTTTTTCTCTCGCATGTGTACAAATGAACCGTTGAGATTCCACATTACAATTAACTAAAAAAACAAAAAACAAAAAAAGTTGAAATGAAATGAAATTTTCTAGCACGTGTAGTGGTGATTCATAATACATATACCTAGGGAAAAAAAAACACTATATATATTTTTATAATTTTTATAATTTTATTTTTAAATAATTTTTTTGGCACATTTAATAGTAAACCTTTGAGATTTTGAATTCAAGCCAACACACAAACAAACAAAAAAAACAACTAGAAAAAATTAAAATTTAGCAAGTGTAGTGGTGAACCGTTGGGATTTTTAATACACATACATGAACAAAAATAAGAAAATTTTCTTTTTTTCTTTTTTTGGGAGCACATGTTGTGGTGAACCTTTGGGATTTGTTATACATCTGCACAAACATTAAATAAATAAATAAAAACATGTGAGTGTACGCTAGACCCAATACACTTTTGGCAAAAGTGTTTTGTATGAAATGTACCCATAATACTAAAAAGTTCTTATTTAAGTGTTTTGATGCTATTTTGGACCAACTCTTTATGATCCTAAGTAAAATTCGTTTGGATCTAAATAGGCCAATCGATTGCAATTCAACTAATAGAAAGTAACCATGCAGGCCACGCTCCACTTTATGGGTGTTAGATTTAGAATTTCGATATGTAATTTGGAAATGTTTTTTGATTCAAGGAAGAAAGATCAAGGTTGTTCATTGTGTCGTGCCGGCATTTTGCCAGATCATGCCGGTATCGTGCTGGAGAAATTTTTACCGGGATAATTACATTTTTTTACTTTACTCCAACTATTGACACGTCACAATAGGACTAAAATTACCACATGACGTGAACATGAAAGCAATTTTTATAAGACACGACTAAGTGAAGGATTTTTATCTGTAATCAATTGCTTGTACATAGTTGGCAAACAATATGGGACAAGTGAATGAACAATTCAAAGAGGAAAAGCAACCTCACAATTGACTTCTCCTAAATGACACTATTCATAAACAAGGGAAGTACCGTTTTTTCCACATACTTTACACGGGAAGCTTGCCAAAGACGCCTTGTGTTAGTTAAGAACTCCCAAAGACTACAACTGCCGGGACGAATGAAGGTAGCTATTGCAACTTTATTGCTTCACCTCTTTAGAAGAGAAAATTTGAACTAGGCTTAGGCAATGTCTTTGTAATTGAGTGTACACTATTCAGAAGAAGACATCGATGTGGTGCTCAAACTATAGGTATTCACCAGCAGTAGAAATTATGTTCACGTCGTGGCCAGTGAATCCATTAGTGTGACACATAGCAATGGATGATTTGCACACTTCCAACGAAGGTACACGTGCGTTTGAATATAGTAATGACATTCATACCCTATCGACTATTGCAGATCAAACGCATGAAGCTAGCGACTCAATCGAACTCAAGTAGGTCAAAACGATAAGCATTGTGCGGTTTGCTTTGACGCAAAACGAGTACAACCATTACAAGCGTGATTGTGAAAAAATAAAGAACCTCCACCAATGGAACATTATTATGCTGCTTTGACAAAGGCAACAATTCTCATGGAACAATTGTTTGACTTGTATATATATATATATATAGTTTATTTTATTTTTAATTTATTTATATGTATATTTATATATATATATATATATGTTAATTTGGTTTGTAAGGCCTCGGTACATGGAGTAATTTTTATGTCATGTTAGATAGAGTATTCCGTAGTGTTAAAGGTACTATGCAGTTTGAAGATGCTTTGTACACTAGGGTCCAAGGCAGAATGGCATTTTGGCAATTCCAGAGATAGTGTCCTACACTTTTGCCAACTTTAACACCCTCTCGAGGGCTAAAAATTTGATAGTTTACCATGAAATTTTAGATAGACAATCATCTTGATGTTGAAAACATGTGTACCAAATTTCAAGGCCAACAGACATATACAAAAAAAGATATTCAAGATTTACCAACAAGGGATGGCTTTAAAAACATTTTTACAGTTGTCAACTTTGACACCCTCCTAAGGATTGAAGAATTTTTTTTCTCCCATGAAATTTTGGGAATGGAAACATCTTCATGTTAATTTCACGTGTGAAAGAATTCAAGTCCAAAAGACCCACAAAAAAAAATTGATATTCCAAATCTACCAACATGTGTAGTTGTCAGAAACAAAGGGGAAAACTTAGGTATTGAATAACTATTTTTGTGTGTATCTTTTGGACAGCCTCTGCACATGTTATCAACATAACTATGATCATTTGACAAAATTTCATTTCGAAATAACAGATTCTCAGTCCTACAAAGGCTGTCAAAGTTTTCCCCTTTCTTTCTGACAACTACACATATTGGTAGCTTTAGAATATCATTTTTTTTGTGGGTCTTTTGGACTTGAATTCTTTCACGCGTGTAATTAACATGAAGATGATTCCATTCCCAAAATTTCATAGGAGAAAAAGAATTCTTCAATCCTTAGGAAGGTGTCAAAGTTGGGAGCTGTAAAAATGTTTTTAAAGCCACCCTTGTTGGTAAATCTTGAATATCTTTTTTTGTATATGTCTCTTGGCCTTGAAATTTGGTACACATGTTTTCAACATCAAGGTGATTGTGTATCTAAAATTTCGTGGTAAAATATCAAATTTTTAGCCCTTGAAAGGGTATTAAAGTTGGCAAAAGTGTAGGACACTATCCTTGGAATTGCCAAAACGCCATTCTGCCTTGGACCCTATTGTACAAAGAGAGTGATTATGAAATATATTGGATACTTCAAGCGGAAGAGTGAAGTCGATCGTAACATTATCTGCATGTGGCGCATGTGGTCTACATAGCTTCAAAAGCCTTCGAGATTACCTTTGAAATCGAAAAGCTATTTGGCTTCACTTCACTCGGAACAGAACCATATTTCATAAGCATGTTCATTGTTCAAGCATGTAGTTTGAGTTTCACATAACTCATTCACTGCATCTTCTACTTTCTTTTTCCGAAATTGTTGATATAACCAATAATCCATTTGAGTTCTAAGAGAATATCCAATCCATCTGTAGAAACTCAAGGACGCATTTAATAATCTTTGCAACATACTTCGTACAATCCGCTTTGGTTAAAGCATTGACTGGGTCTTCTTACCGGCGTGGGTCGCCACTACTACTGTTGATTGACTTTGAAATACAATATATGTGTTGTTTGTTATTGAGAGCCTCGAAGCACCCTTCAATGTCATTTCACATCCATCAAGGTTCAACACACCCAACTTGTGATAAGGTCACCAACGCACGGGAGTCAAGTTATAGGTTCTTGTGTCATCATTGCTTCACGCAAGGTTGTTTTGGTAGTCAAAATGGTTCAACTTAATATTGTTAATGAGAAAACTCCATTGGTGGAAGAAGTTGGTTCAGCAATTACGACAAAAAGAGCTCACACTTCGGATCCGGTCAAGGCTCTCATCTGTAGATTCCAAAAAACCCTTCAAGTGTGACATTTCGAAACTTAATATTGAATTAAAACAAAACACAAGAGAAAGATTGCTTCAATTTAATGAAGTTTTAAACACATATGTTGTCTTCGTGAATCCAAGAAAAGAGGCATCAAGCTGAAGCCCCATAAACAATGTTACCTTTTTCATTATATTATTATTATTGAAATTTACTTAAATAAAGCACATTTTTTACTCAACAAACGCATTTACAATGCAACAACATCCTCGGGAAATACCCAATTTATGAGATCTCAACCTACTAACAGAACAAAACAAAACAAACCAAACAAACAAGCAAACAAACAAACATGCTAATTAAATGAATTGACTAGAATGACATCTGTCGTTGGCCTAAAATGTCACATGTGCATAGTATCATATTAATAACAGTTAAGTAGTAGTGTTAGTACGTAATAGTCTAGTAGAAGTAACATTTGTTCCTAAGTCTCATTTACTTTTTATTTTTCTAATTTTCCTCATTCTTGTAGCCACGAATACTTTGAAATTCTATAACTTTCACATCATACTTCTAAACATCACAAATCAAAGTCCATGTACCCTTCTTTGTTGAGCACTTTCCAAGGATACAAAATATACAATATATGGGAGATCTCTACTATTAAACAAAAATAAATAAACAAAACCAAACAAAACAAACAAAACAAAAAAAATAGCCTAATTTAACATACAGATGTATAAATGAAAGTTGGACATCAGGAATTCTAGATTACATTCGTACGGTTAGACTTCTTATTACTATCACTAAAAAAAATTTAAACTTAAAATACACAATTACTTCATAATTTTGATCACGAATAAGATACTAGCAATTTGTGAATGAAATTCCTTAGGATGTTGAATGCAATAATTTAAGTATATATCAGGGAAAAATTAGGAATTGCAACAATATTGTTGCAGTATTTTTGCAATGTCAAACTAAACGCTTAACAATATAATACCGTTGCAAACTGCAAGAACACTGCTTGCAGTTGTAAAATGTTGTATTGATGCAATTTTGAAATAGTATAACAATTTTGTTATAAACAATACACTTTCAATGTTGAATTTTACATTTTTTTCAAATTACAATTTGGTCTAGTGCAATCTACATTTCAAATTTGCATTTCTATTGCTAGTAATATTTTTCAATATTGCAATTGAAGTGCAACAGGTCAAGGCCGCCACGTGTAAAAGTTCAAATGTAGCGGTTTTACCCCCTGGTGATGCCATATAGAGATGTCACATAGGACTTTCACGTTGTCGGGTGGAGAGAAGTTGCCTTGGGAAAACGCATGGTTTCTAGCTGCAACTAATTACAGTTGGAAAAATGAAGAACACTTTATTCTAATTGATTAACAAGGTGTGGTATGTTTCTGCAAAAAAACCAAAGATATAGCGCTAGTGAAGGTTCTTTAGAGTGGGAAGATCAAAAAGGAAAACATAGTCTGATTTCCTTATCATTCATGTTAGATGAACCATAAATTTCTGTTGAAGTGTTCAACTGTATGAAATGGACCATAGTCTTGCTCATCACTCATGCTCATCACTCATGCTCATCACTCATGTTCATCACTCATGTCAAATAGACCATAGTCTTGCAGGTCTATCTTCAATGATTCAAATTAGTGGCAATAGTCTGCATTCACAAGTATTTGTGTTAAATGGGCCATAATCTTCTAATCTATCCTCAAAGATTTCAAATTAGTGACCATAGTCTGTATTCACAAACATTTGTGTTAAATGGGCATAGTCTTCTAATCTATCTTCAAAGATTCAAATTAGTGGCCATAGTCTTTGTGTCCATATGATTATTAAAGTAAATGACAAAGGAAACCAAGTAAGAAGAAGCAAAGTTTAAACTATGAAGTTGAAGTTTCTACTCCTCAAATGGGTAGTAGCAAACATCCCTTCACTCAGAAGCCTATAACTTTTGCTATACAACTTGAAATCTTAAGTGTGATAGAGAATTATAAAGAAAACCCAGAGATCTATGAAGATGCAAAGTTTCAAGTGGAGACTAGCAAAAACCACATTGTGATGAAAGAAAGAAGTCCCTACTCCTCAAAATGGGTGGCAGCGAACTACTCCTTCATTCAGATGGCCATAACTTCTGCAATACAACTACAAATCCTTCGAAACTAATCTTCATAGAAGCGCAGTTCAATAAGCTACAAACATACGAAGTTTCATTCCAAAATACTACGTACATAAGAAGATATGAGTGTCTCAACACTCGGGTCTCAACTATTCAAATATCAACTCTCCAAACTAGAGTTTCAACTATGGGAACTAAAAACATGAATGAATGGACATCTTTCAACCCCTTCTATAGTATCTTCGCCCTTCTCTTCCACATCACCCCTTATCTTTGACCAAATGAATTCCCAAAACCACGATTGGTTACAAGGATTTCACCTCATCCTTCTATCTTCCTCGTCATCCCTTATCGTTGACTAAATGGGCATTTCAACTATGATTGACTAGTCAAATTCGACCCCATCATCCTATCTTCCACATCAACTCTTATCTTTCACTAAAATGTCTTCTAAACTAGGATTGGTTGCTTGATTTTAGTCCAATCCTTTAATTTACTTCACGACACACGAAAACAAAGAAGGTAGATTAATTTTTATCCTTCTTTTCTCAACTTCACAAAACAAATGAACTAACACACTAACAAATATGAGAGGTAAAAAAAAGAGCACGAGATGAAATGTCATTCCATCTGCAAGAACTCGAGGATGCGTTTGACAGTCTTCGCGACGTACTCCACACGATCTGCTCTTGTCAAGGGATTCACCGGGCCTTCTAACTAACGTTGATGACCGCGGCTTTCTTGGATGGGTTGATTCATGCAGTACATGTACTGCTCGTGATTCAGACCCTCGAAAGACCCTTCAAGAGTAACTTCACGGCCGCCCGGTTCAACACTCCCGACTTGCAATAAGATCACCAACGCTCGAGCGTCTCGCTAAAGATTCCCGTGCCACCGTAACTCGAGGCGAGGTTGTTTGGGTGGTCGAGAAGGTCCGGCCTCTCCTTCCGGAGGTGCAAGGCTCAATGGAAAAAGAGGTCGGTCCGGTAGTTGGGACAGCGAAAGCTCGGGCTCTGCCTCCGGTTCAGGTTCTTCATCTTGAGACTCCGAAAAAACCCTTCAATTCGACATATCGACAAAATGAACATAAGATAAAGATCATTTGACACTAACAAGGTTTTAAACCCTATAGAAGAGACGTAATGTTGAAGCCTTCAAGAACGCTTCACCTTGAAGCCTCTTCATGACATCATCTTTTTGCTCATATCCAATTACACTAAAACAACACATTTTTACATTTTTACAATATGAATGTATTTGCAGTGCGACAACGTGTGGCATCACGTGGAATAATATCCCAATAGCACGCTACATAGACGTGGCTGCATGGCATGCAATCGGGTGGGTTTGAACCCACAACCTTGCATCATGAAAACTTAGGAATTGCAAGAGTATTGTTGTAGTACTGTTGCAATATTAAACTAAACGTTTAACAATATAATACCGTTGCAATCTTCTTCAACACTACTTGCATTTGCAAAATGTTGTATTGATGCAGTTGTGAAACAATATAATAACTTTGTTATAAACAATATACTTTCAATATTAAATTTTACATTTTTTCAAATTACAATTAAGTTTGCTCCAATTCTGAAATAATATAACAACTTTGTAATAAACAATACAATTTCAATATTAACTTTTACATTTTTTTCAAATTACAATTTGGTCTGCTGCAATTTTGAAACAATATGACTTTGATACAAACAATGCACTTTTAATGTTAAATTGTACATTTTTCCAAATTGCAATTTCGCTTGTTCTTATCTACATTTCGAATTGTAACAATACTGCTACTCATATGTTTCAATACTACAATTGAACTGCAAGAGATCTAAATGTACCAAATTTGTACATTTTGAAAGTCCCAAATGACATCAAGATATAGATTGTACATATTTCAAATCTACAAAAGTAAAAGATTTATCCTTTGCAAAATTTCTTATAATAATAGATTGTAAGTAGTTGTAAATGTACAAATGAAGGACATCTTAATATGTTTGAAACTAGTAAATTTTGAATAGGTCCAAACATACATATGAACTAGATTTCAAATTTTCAAAATGTATCATTACAATACATAGCAAGTATTGCTAAATGTGTAAATATGTTACAATCTACTACAATATGTAATGTTCCTCTAGCATATATTTCCACTCTAAATCGCTCTACTCATTGTCCCTTTTACATGATCCTTCTACTCTTTGCGCAGGTCCTAGATCAACTCTTGGATGTGACATTGGGCGCATACTTTGTGATGTCCGGCCAATCATGTGAAACTACACCTCTATGCAGGGTTGATGTCAACGCGAAGAGACACCCATAGTGTTTACAGGCACAAGTTTCAACATAAACATGCAACTCTATGTAATGCTAGACACAAACTTACTATAGCTATAGACATGTTTGAATCCTTTCCGTGACATATGCACCAAGTATAATAGTGCAAATATCGCTAACAATCGATAAACCTGCTACACGGAAAAATGTCCCAAAGAGATCGAAGAAAGAATGAACATAGAAAACAAAAGTAGGAAGAGGTTTCTACTTGAGCATTGCAATCGAGGACAAAAGTAGCAAATGCACTACTTTCCAATCCGCAAGAATCAAACATATCACACAAATCAAACATATCCTTAATAAGTACAAACATATCTGTTACGAGTAGACACTTGTCTGGACTTACTAGTGTTTAGCAAAGAGGTAGTAAGAACGGTTGTGGTGTCTTCCTTACAGCAACTGAGAGGAGGCCTTCCCTCTCACTTGTCATCTGGTTTACTTATGAATATTACTAAAGAATATCATGTGCGAAACCTTGGTTCATTATTTAAGAGTGTCGACATGAATGGATCCCAAACATTATCACAAGTCGCGAGTGTTCACGCTCTTAGGAATCATGCAAGACATGAAGGCAAGAAGATGAGGGGGCAGGAAAAGAAAATAAGGTTCGAAATTCCATGAGTATCAATGTCGGGATTTAAGGAGAGCTCGCAGGCTGCAAGCACTATAGAAGGAGATGTCAGATTCGAGAGCCATGATGCAACGAGGTCTTCGATTGTCGTCATTGTCACAATGAAGTGAAGAACTCTGACGAGGCTGACGATTCAAAGCGCCACGAGATTCCCCGGCACCGTGTTGAGAAGGTTATATGTTCGCTGTGTGATTATAAGCAAGATGTGAAGCAGAATTGGTGGCCGAGACAAATATTTCCATTAATTTTAGGAAGGATTATATCAAAATTTTATGGGAAGGTCATCGAGATTGCTATGAGCCAGAAACGCAATAATTCGACTGTGAAGTATGGCCAAATTTTAGGTATGCACAATCAGATTATGTAATTCACGCCGAATTTTATGTATTGTGATGGTGCATTTTAGGTATCGCCGAATTTTATAGATCAGCACACCGTATAGCCAAAGTTTATGCACTAATACACAGACGCGGTGAAGTACCCTGCTCCAGCAAAAATTATGACACGGCACAATTTCAATCAAGAGTACCCAATTCCAACCTCAATCCACGACGTCCAAGCATTCCTTACATTGGCAAACTTTTATTGTCATTATATAGGTGATTATTCACGACTAGTCATGCCATTCACGACACTAACAAGGAAAAATAGAATATTTATTTAGACTCTTCAAGCAGATTTAGCTTTTTGCTCTCGTCGTTCAAAAATTATTCAGGTGCAATATTGACACAACGTATTAGAAAAAATAAGGTCCAGTAACCATGGATCAAGAAAGACTTAATACGGAAGGTGCGCCGCCTGTGCCGGATGGAGTAGGGCCCGACTGGGCTATGTTTATACAACAACAGATTCAGAACGTCTTTCAAGCGGCGATTCCTCATATGGTGCAACAAATTTCTGAGCGAGCAACTCCTCCTCTTTCTACACCTCTGCATGGTGGAGAAACCGCAGAGTCAACTTCCAACATGTATCGAGGGGAATACCACCGCGGCAAGGAACTCAAAGTGGCGAAACCGGATAAGTTCACCGGCAAAAAGGGAGGAGAGGTGTACAAGTGGTTTGCCCAACTTCGTTTGGTTTTCGAGGCAACCCTGGCACTTATATTTCTGACCTAGACAAAGTAGCGTTGTCATGCTGTAAACATGTACACATTGTAAAAAGTGAGTTCATTTAGATTTTGGAAAGATTCTATGATTCGAAAGAGAAAGCTTACTGATGACGTTTCCAATGGCTTCAAGCTGACGCTTGCTATCAGTAAAATTGATAAAAAGGGTCTACAAGCCTTAGACATACATCATCAGTTTCAAGCAATCTCTGTCATCCCATAAAACTTGTGTTTGGTTTTGTAATTTGGCTGTAGAATGTCGAATTGGAGGGTTTTTTCAGAGAGTCAAGACGAAGAGTCTCAGTCGGAGGGAGAACGAGAATTCTCATTATCTCAATTGCCATTATCATGGCGACATGATAACAGCTCATTTCTTCCCTTTTTCTAGGATATTGAAGGGAGTTTTTGGTGTGAGTTTTGGAGAAATGGGCTGATGGAGAAAGGCC
>CAXARX010000021.1:0-17712 GCA_963971425.1 Bryoerythrophyllum caledonicum | reverse complement strand
CGGTCTTGCATCCGGAGAAGCCGACGCAGGTGACTATCGCCGTCAGGAACTAGATATTTGGATCGCTCAGCGGGGAACGGAAAGCCAACTAAGGCCGGATCATTTTTGATCTAGTCACCTAGCTCTTGATGCAGGTTGGAAATAACAAGGCCACCCCTATTTCTTCCTACATCTTCCATCTGTACAAGCAGGTGCTGCTGGTGACGGCGGAAGTACAGAGCGAGACGAAAACGCATGAGGGAGCGCTTAAGTACGGCAACTCCCAATCCAGATTCGACAGTACATGCCCTTCCGAGTCAGAGGTGGACAATGACGAAGAAGAACTTGCGCCATCAACAAAGAGAATGAAGAGGAAGCAAAAGGATAGGCGGGGTATTAAATTTAAGAGATGATTGCAAAAAGGCAACATGTCCTCATAATAATGCGTAGGAAGAGATGATCTTTACTCATAAGGTCGTGGCGTTAAGTATTGGATTCTAGGTCGTCTCGTTGCCAACCTATATGGAATAACTCACGATCCTAGTACTCCTACACACTAGGATAAGCCCATCCAAAGCTCCCTCACCCTTCACTTCTTATTTCTTACCTGTTGCTACTTAGCTCCTAGCAATTCCTTCTAAACTAGTTCAATTGCGACTAGCCTTCATCTAGTTTCCAACACTCTCATTTTGTATAGAGCTAAGTCCCTTCACCGCAAATGTTATTGCTAACAGTTGATGTCTATCTGGTGCTAATGGTTTTGTTAGCACATCCGCCACCATGTGCTCAGTTGGACAATACCTCAAGGTAATCACTTGCCCCATCATCTTTTGTCAAATGAAATGATATTGCACGTCAATGTGCTTTGTGCGCAAATGATGTGTCGGGTTCTTCGCAAGTCAAATACTCCCTTCGTTATTGCTTATAATGGTTATAGCTTCCTCTTGTGCACACCCTACATCCTTTATGAGTTGTTGAAGCCTAATGGCCTCTTTGGTAGCATGACTTGTAGCCATGTACTCCGCTTCTACCGAAGAAGTTGCTGTGGTTTGCTGCGGCTTGCTATTCCACGACACCGCCCCCGGTTCCACTTTGATCATGTAGCCCGTTGTAGATCTTTGATTGTTGATGTCTCCCACATACTCTGCATCGCAACAACCGCTCAATACAATGTCGAGTCCACCAAGACACAACTTCACGTCATATGTGGCCTTCAAGTATCGCATGATCTTCTTCATCGCAATTTAATGCTTGAAGCACAATCTTGCCATGTGTTGACTAACCACACTAATCGGATATGCAAGATCTGGCCTTGTTGCAATCATGGCGTACATCAATGAACCCACCGCTTGCTTGTAAGGCACCGCGGACATGAATTGAGCCTCCGTCGCATACTCTTCTTTAGTGAGTTTCATGAGCTTGGAATTCGCATCCAACGGAGTTGCGACAGGCTTGGATTCTTCTGTACTGAATCGCTTGAGCTCCTCCATAACGTACTTGCTTTGACTCATCGTGAGAGTGTGTGCCGCCCTATTTCTTACAAATTCAACACCAAGACAAAAGTGCAATTCATCAGTGTTGCTCATTTCGTACTCCTTCTCAAGCATGGCCTTGAGCGCCTTTGTAGAACTCATGAGACTTGCAAGAATGATCAAATCATCAATATATATGATTACAATCACCACATGTTGACCCCCTTGCATGAAATACAAACGTTATCCCCACTGCTCTTAGTAAACCCGCATTCGAGAAGAAAGGTGTCAATCTTTTAGTACCACGCCCTTGGTAATTGCTTCAATTTATAAAATGACTTGAGCAACTTACATACATGGTTCTCTATACCTTGTTGCATAAATCCCTCGGCTTGCAACTTGTGGATGTCTTCCTCTAAGTCGCTATTCAAGAACATTCGTCTTCACATCCATTTGATGGATCATTAAGCCCATGGCGGCCTCGATTGCAAGGATGCATCAAATAGTGGTGATTTTTGCCACATGAGCAAATGATTCGTGAAAGTCTACTTCGTGCTCTTAAGCAAATTCCTTTGCGACAAGCCTTGCTTTGTAGCGCACAACACGACCCGAAACATACTTCTTGGCACAAAACACCCATTTGCAACCAATCGGTTTGCGATCCTTGGGAATGTCAATTCCCACGTCCCATTGGCCATCAAAGACTTGTACTCTTTTTGTATAGCTTGCTCCCACTTGACCGCATCACCACCTTGCATTCCTTCACCAATGCTCAATGCTCCATCCGATAGCGCTACATTTGCTTCCTCTTCTTCATCACCTTGAGGGAAGATGTGATTCTTTCACTACTCTCCAGGGGGCTTGCGAACTCTATCCGGATAACGCCGATCTTTTGATGAAGACTCCTCCACCACTTGTTCTTGTTGCACCTCTCTTGCGTCCTTCTTTGTCTTCGAAGTAGATGGTGAGGGCGACGTTTCGTCTTCCTCATCTTCCTCTTAATCACTAAGCTCGATAATGGAAGGCAATTTTGAAGGTGTGTCCACAATGATTACTTCATATCTCGCACTTAGACAATCGTCAAAATCACGCCCTCGCGGTAGAATCACGCGATTTGATTATCTTCTTTGTATCCACCTACATGAGCCTATATGCCTTCGTACCTTCACAATAACCCAAAAACACGCACCTCTCGTCATTGGCGTCAAGCTTGGTCGTTCGAGCATCCAGTACCTTTGCATATGCAATGCAACCAAATGTGAGCATGTGGGCAAGACATGGTTGCCTCCCACTCCACTCTTGCTGCGAGGTCATGTTTTCAATCGCCCTTCTAGGGCACCAATTGCGTGTGTAGACCGCATTCACCATTGCTTCTGTCCAATACTCCTTACCCAACTTTTAAGCATGCACCATGCTCGTTGCCATCTCCACAATGGTTCGATTTGCTCGCTTGGCAACAACGTTTTGTTGAAGAGTGTATCGCGCGAATGTTTGCCGCGCAATGCTTTCCTTCTACAAAAGCTCTTCTAATTTCAACGACATAAATTCGCCGCCATTATTGGATCGAAACACCTTGATCCTCTTTTCGGATTGCTTCTCGGCCAATGCTTTGAACTCCTTGAATTTTCAGCATACGCACTTTGCCTTCATTAGATAGAGTCAAATTTTCCTCGAAAGTTATTAGTAAACGTGGCAAAGTACTTGCATCCGCCCATCGACGTTGTCTCCAAGGGCACGGTTGCACGTGTTGTTGCTTCACCCACAAACGGCAACCGTTGTTGCTTGCCTTTTATGCAAACCTCACAAACAAAAGATGAATGATCACCTTGCGAGTGAAGAACACCCACGCCGCTTACCATACTACAGAGTGTTTTGATACTCTTGACATTCAAATGGCCGAGTCAACAATGCCACAATGCGAATCTCGATGATGCCACAATGCCACTATACGACAATGCCTACCGGACCGACGGTAGATTTACAGGCGGTCAAGTGGACGGACCCGAGGACAATCTATAGGACGGACGAACGGAAGTGGTGGACGGAAAGGCAAACAGACGGACGGAACTGGCGGACGGAAAGGTGGACGGACGCACGAGTTGACAGACGGTGGACGAACAGACATTTATCTTGGTCTCTTTAGACCATTAGCGATTAGTCTCCTTCAATTCAAAAATATTTAAAGAGATGCAAAAATATAAATATGAATAATGTTGATTAATCCCTTCTATCATTTCATTTGTCTACTTATTGATGATTGCCAACTTAAACGCGAGACTACTAGTCAAAGTTGTTTTGAAACCCACATAAAGCACTTGAAAATAAAATTTAGCCTATTCAAAAATCACACTGTATAACAAAAAGATCATTTTGGAACCAAAATGTAAGGCCAACTAGAAGTTCATTATGAAATGGAATGAGTATCATTTTCCACTCCTTGAAGAGGACAAGCCATACCTGATAATGCCAGTGCTACGTTTGACCTAGTCACAACGGTGTATGAAAATTCAACCATTGGAATTGATTCCACGTCTTGTTGCTCCAATAAAAACCTGTACTCTCCTATGTCATGTTTAAGGACTTCTTCAAGCATCTCCCAACTCTTCATGGCATAAAGCATTGCTTCAAGGTATTTAGGATTTGCAAGTAGAGCAAAACACCTCATCGTTTTCTCATCCGTAGATAACAATAGCAGATTCTTCTTCAAGATATCTCTTGAACGATTCAAGGGATCTACGTTATTTGCCTCATCAACATTGGTTTTTTGGTGATGACCTTCATTGATAGGACTGAGTACTGGACTAGGACTTGGCGACGGTTGCAAAGTAGGATCTGGAGGTATATAGTGGAGGTTGTTCAAAGCGCCGCTGTTGATAAGGTCATCAATTCTCAGATAGGCAATATGTATTTCGTGTTCACCAATCTTTTTGTGTAACGAAGATGGCCCTCCATTCCCATTCACATCAATGCTGCGCAAAAGAGGCTCACTAGGAAGCATTCATCTCTTTATATTCTGAACACGATTTGTAAGATTTTACAACACATCTCCTGTAGAAGTAGTAGGGTTGCCCTTGGTAGTTGATGAAAATGTACAGTTGAAGCTCCGTGTCTTGCAGAAGTAGTAGGGTATGCGTTTGGTAGCTCTTTAGAACCTAGAACTTCATCACCATCTTCTGCTATAGTAGTAGGGCGTGTGGTTGGTAACTTTTGAGCATTGAGAACTTCAGCACCATCAGTTGGAAAAGTAGTAGGCCTGGTGGTTGGTAGCTCTTGAGCACCTACAACTTGAGCATTATCTCTTCCGGAAGTAGTAGGGCCCGCGGATGATAGTCTTTCAAATTATATCACAAGAGTACATGGCGCCTCAATGGAGACCTTACGTGCAACCGTAGTGTTACTACGTCCTCTAGATGTCCAGATGTCCGTCCGGACGTCTGCGTTAGCGCACAGTGCCTCTCGGACGTCCGGTGACATTTGGAATTTCAATTTTATCATGTCGAGGTTAAACTCTTACATGTCCGCCTCGTCCGCCGTCCTGTGCGCCCTCCTGTCCGCCTTGTCCGCCCTCTTGTTTGCCCCGTCCGCCGTCCCGTCCGCCCCGTTTGCCCTCCCGGCCGTCCTGTTCGCCCTGCTGTCCGCCCCGTCCGCCCTCCCGTCTGCCCTGTTCACCCTCCCGTCCGTCTTGTTTGTCCTCCCATCCGCCAAATCTGCCCTCCCGTCCGCCAAATCTGCCCTCCCGTCCTTTTGAATTTCAAAGGGGAATTGCCTTGGACGTGCAATTTTGACAACCTAGTGGTATTATCATTTATAACCACAGTTGTTTCAGCTACATCTACTTCCGAAGGTCACAAATCTGGAATATCCTTCTGGTTGGCATCAAGTAAAAGGGGATTTTTCTTCGTCACGGGAAAGGTACTCCAATCCTTCTTCCATTTCAATCAGAGTTTTGCATATACCATGCTTGCCATGTTGTAATTGATGTACCTCTTACTCATTCGCTTCTCCCCAAATAGAGCCTTCCACACTTCCTCGGATTGATGAATAAAGTGTTTATTGTTGGAAATCCGTGGTTTGCAACAAAAATCTGCAGTATGGCACTCATGAGCTACCCGAGGGTATAGCTTGTCGATGTGGTACATTTTAATGTATTTCTTGCACGTTTGAAAACTCCAATAGTCCGCCTACACGTTCTTTCAACCACTCTCCGTAAGGATGTTGGGATCATCCAGAATTTCGTATTGAAGTCCATGTGACGCCCCTTTAGTTTTGACATGAGTCTTCACATGCACCCCTTAAGAATTATCCGCTTCACCTTCGAAGTCCATGATAGAAAATCACTGTTTATCTATCATCAATAATATATAAACTTGTATCGTGTGTGTATATGCCTTAGTTTGTGTCTTGTGTATTTTGTATCTTCAAGTCTTTGAGTCTTTGTGTTTTGAAGTAGTCGTGTCTTTGCGTCTTCGTAACAGAACGGTATGAATGGTATGGCATTATAAAAAGTGCACTCCTTCTCTCCTCCAAGTAAGAGCAACTAGCACCACGCAAAGCACGTGACAACAGAAGCACATCCAACTTAGGGTCACACGAAAGAGATGGAGGAAAGAAGTGAAATGAAATGAGGCGGTCATCCATCCATATAGCCGTCCGCTACCAGACCTAAAACAAGTCCGGTACCGGACAAAAGGACCGCCAATGCGATCCGCCCCCAAGCGACCGTCCGCCTGCGCCCACCCGTCCGCCGCTGTCTGCCGCTCGTGCGCCGTACGTCTATCCTCTTGTCCGCCACGTGGTGTCCGCTGCGGCCGCGAATTGGCGTATGTCGGCCGCCATCAGTTGACTACGTCCGCTGTTCCGCCCAATTTACCTTTTCCAAAATATGGCGGGAAATTCGAATTCTCAAAATTTATGTATTTTCGTCGCTCATTGGATTCCAATGAGCGAAGCATCTATGTGGCATATGAGCGGTAAAATTTTTAATTATGAATTCATTTACATAAATAACATTTGAATGTTGAAATGCGTCTTTTCCGAACATACATAAAACATAATTTGTAAAACAATGCGTTTAAAAATTAAAACGTCTCATAACATTATTCAGTTTCCCATTGTGTGGTAAGTGACTTTTTTGTATAATTCCGTAACCAACAAATAGTATTATGCTTACGTACTATAAAATTATAAATTTTAAAGTACTGTAGAAGTTATACTTCTTTTTTTCGTGTTTTGCTTATGTAAATGAGTTTGAAATTTTAAATAGGATTGTAACCGTGGATTCGAGATTGGAGAATAATTTACATCTTTATTGTACACTCCTAATGTACTATGTTTGTCTCTTCTTGCTGAAAATGAAATTGGAAAATTCCTTAATTTAAAGTAATATCATCATTATTGGAACATTTTATCATTACGACCAATTAAAAGACGCTTCTCTTGAGATTTCCCTTAGTTATCAATATTATATGATATGTATATAATATCATCTCTATATCATATGATATCTATATTATATTATCATATGGTGTCTATATCATATGATATTTATATTATATCATCATCTAAAGTCTATATCGTATGATGTCTATATCATATGATATTTGTAATTTTGAACCATATTCTCATATAATGTCTATATCATAGATATCTATATGATGATTATATATATATAAATATATATCATTAAAGATATTTATTTACGTATATACTATATAGGCCATTTTTAAACTAATGCCACTTAATGCTACAATGATCAACTGATAAAGTAGCAAATTGGATGTTCATTTCTCATAAAGAACTTCATACTAATTACATCCTTATAACAATTAAAATAAGTATTGAAAATGGTGAAAGGGAAACCTTACATTTATTTTCAATAAACCATACTATTTATTAACCCCTAAATATTGAACCCATTCCATAGATGTTTTTCTTAGGAAATAAATGCATGAGCTTATAGTTGTCCTCAATAAGCAATTTTTGTTTTTCTCTTCCAAATTTAACTATAAAGATGTTTAGACTGTAGAGAGCTTGCTTATGGGATTTGGATGTGAAATTATGAAAGAGTTGTGAGCTTAGAGTTCAAATATGTGCATGATTGCTATTTTTAGTATGTTGCCTTTCATTGAGATGCCTACAAAATGTACTAATAATTACCTTCTGGGATGTAAGGTGACATGTAGTACTTGAAATAGTGCTAGAGTAGCAGACTGAGCACATAAAGTCCCAAGGCCTTTTGATTTTCCAATAAACAATAAAAACAACCATTTATATTGCAATGCGTACATTAACTTGGAAATTGATGTTTTCTGAAGTCTAACTATACGATCTTACACCTAAATAGTATGAGAATATGAGGAATAAATTTCAGAAACTTTGACCGTACAAATTACGTAACATGAATGTTTAAACTATAAAGTGAAGATAACAATACTTTTTGTAAGGTGCCCGAAGAAACAAAATGCTACATCACTTTCTTATCACTTATCCAAACATAATAATTAATAAGCTTTTTATGTAGAGAAAAATATGATGTACTAGGAAAAACATTCAATTCAAATAAACTCAAATTTTTTATTTATTTTTGGGTGCCCGCTCTACTGTGTTTTCATGTTATTTGAGCATAAATTTCGCTCCTGAGCACTAATTGTAACAAACATAACATTGTCGCGAACCTAATCCTTTTTTCTACCTTCAAGAGAAGTTTCAAAGAATAAAGAAAATAATTGAGAGTGTAGGAGCGTGTCCGAAATTTCTTTTGTCTCCCGTAGAAAGAGTGTGACTTTCCAGATTAGATGCTTTTTAAAAAAAACTAAGTTTCCCCTGAAACACAATCAAATTTCTAATACAATGCACCATGCAATTATTGTAAAGGAAATCTTACATATACAAATAGGTCCAAATAAATAAATTCCCGGAGGAATTTGCGCGAGAATAAATACTTTCCAGGGGGGAATATTTGAATTTAAAAGTTAAAAAAAAACTCCTCCCAAAGGAATTCTCGCCAGCGGACGTCGATCGATGTCAGTTCGACACGGGGGGGTGATTGTCCGCCTGGCGGGGGTCATTTGCTTGGCATCCGGACCAACGAGTCCGACGGGCGGACGTCAGACGTCTGTGTGTGTTCGCCCAAGGATCCGTCCGCGGCGGACGGATCTAGTAGAGTCGATCGAACAGGAAATCCCGTCCGTTCAATCGGGCGGTCTGCCCTTGGGCCGTCCGATGGAGACGTACGCGTCTGCGTCGGACTGTCTGCCGGCGGACAGTATAAAAGTCGGGGCGGACGGCCACTTTTCCTCACAAACGTTCTCCGTCCGAAGAAGATTGAAACGTGGTGGCTTTCGAAGTCTCCACGCATCCCTTCTGGATTGTTCTGAGGACGTTTGAGTTTCCTCGATGGTGTAATTAACATTTACTTAATTATAACTCTATAAGAACATAATTTATTATCGGAATCACCATGCCTCACAATGAATCGCCGAAGAAGAGCACGAAGGAAAATTCTGAAGACATTGATTGGGAAGATTGGGCCAACCTTCTTTGTGTTTGAGAACCGAGATGGAAAAAAGAGTCCAAGCGAGTTTGGGACTACTCTACGTGCAAGAAGAACGTGAAGATGACGCACCTTTCCTAGATTTGGCCAAAGGAGAGTGTGCAAGTACACGTTTGCCATAGGAAGGGACAACAATCATCGTGTCTCACCAGACACTTCATTCATTGGTACGATGAAGTAACACATATCGAAGGTTTACGTAATTCGAAACAAAACTTCATGACCTATTCGAACATGGTCATGGTGTGGGCAAAGATTGTACTCCACAAAGATGTTGATTGGCATATAATCTATTGAAAAGACTTCAACAACTTGAATTGCAATGATGTTGTTATTAGTACGAGTTAGACAGTAGGAAGCGATTCTGTGCGAGAGTGGTCTTACCGAGGACAATTTGGATTCCGAACGGTGGTGGTGCTCGATGCTGAGGATTATGCATGAGATGAGGAGGACAATGCTGAAGATGCACCACCCGTGACATTTGGAGAGCAGCACGAGCGTCGAGAAGATCGTGAAAACATTGAGTTCCAACGGCAGATGGAAGAAGCAACGCGTAGGAGCTTCAACGACCAGCGTTAACACGATAAAGATCATAGATCGTACAACTGCGACCACGGAGCATACATTTCACTGTACAGCCATCATGGTGGATCATATATTCGGGAGGTTCAAGTGGAAGAACCTCCTAACAAAATGATTTAATTCCTCCTCGAATTTTTGGAGGTTCTTCGTACGGGAATTACGGATACGGAGGTGCTGGAGGCAGCAACACAGATGTTTACGGTGGAGGACCCTATATGGGGGTTTATTACGAAGGATTCACAGAGCCATCTCAGAAAGATGACAACAATTATGATTCCGATTGAAGTTTCCATAAGACTAGTATTGATATTAGGAAATATGTAAAAAGTTAGTTATAGTATATAAAAGAGTAAGTAGATAGGTAGTATGGTAGATTGGTATACATACGACTATTATGAAAATCCACTCATATATAGGTTGTGGTGTTTTGAATATAAATATTCTATATTTCATCGTTTGTACAATGCGTCACGTGGCTCATGTCATTTCTAGTGCAAGTAGAAGGTAATCACCATACATGAACAAAGTAATCTTGATATGAAACCAATGTGTTCGAGTTATAATATTCAATTCCAAGTAAAATGGAGTAAAATATAATTTGTATGAAATTCCAAAGAAAATTGTTTTGATTTTATTAACAAAAAATTTTCATATCTTTTGTAAATTTTACCGTATGGAACTATAGATAATGTCTTATTGTCGTGCTCTACATATATTAAAGTATGGTAAATCATAAATATTGAGAAATATGGACTTCATAGCACATCTACATTGATAAAAAAACCCCAGGAACACCTAATGATAAATTTTTGCACATGCGATTTTGAAATTACACTTCTAGCGTATAGAACATAAATTTCCTTCTTAAGAGATTTGGGAGGATAAAAATGTGGAAATGATCAAAATTTAGTTTAGGGATGGACGAAATTGAATGGTGAATATTTTTTCAATTCAAGATTTCAAACATCTATTTTTATAATTTTATATGTTATTACAAAAACATTAAAACTTGTAGATCTCAAAGAGGATAATAAGAATAAAGTAAAAAAAATGAAAAAATAATATAAATAAATTAAAATTAAATTTAAAAAAAATTAAATTAAATTAAAAAAAAAAAAAATTAAAAAATTAAATTATATATATATATATATCTCTACATATATACATATATATATCTCTATATATATATAGATATTTATATATATATATCTTTCTTATTGTTACATATGCATTTTATTTTTATTTTTTCAAATTTTGCACTCTATTTAAGCCCTACAAGGTTAACACTTAAGAAGTACAACTTACAAACCAATACTTACATAATCTATTAATTCTACTTCAATTTGTTACCACTTAACCCCGTAATGTATAAACTAAAATTGTAATACCACCCCCCAAAAACAAACAACTTTAAAAGTTAATTAAAAATAATAATTTTTGTTCATACCACTGAATCTGGCAAAGGTCTGCAAGGGGTTGAGAAGCTCAAAGTAACCTCCCCGGCGCCCCACAATTAATGTATTATTTATTCATTTTAAAATCTAAAAAATATTTAAGAAATTGTTTTTTTTTTCCTTGGTCCATACCGCTCAAGCCAACAGAGCTCCATGCACTAGTGCTATACTAACTACGAGCCCCTCACCCTAAATCTAGAACATAAATAAAAAAACAGAAAATAAGAATATAAATGCAAAATCGGGTGGCCGCGATGGATTTAACAAGCGTCCGCCCCATGGACGGACGTCGTCCGACGTCTGCTCCATCAAACAAACGGCCGTCCGCTCATCGTGGTCGTCCGATTAGGCGGACAGGCGGATGGCTGTTCGATCCGGCGGATGGGCATATGGCCTCTCTGCCAGGGTATAAGAGGGACCGACAGGATGTCCGCTCCTTATTCTTTTGTACTCTCCTTGTGAAAAGCAAGAGCGGAGTGGACTGCTTAGTGGCCTCGGTCTTCATTGGTTCTCCTCCTAGGAAATGCAAGAGAGAGGTTTTAGGGGGCCCTTTATTGCGTTTTTATTATTCACGTTCACGTAATTTGCACGAAATCACAAAAATCTTCACACTTTTCATTATTTAAATTAAATTCATCACGATGACACGACCAAAGAAGGCTACGAAGCGGAAACATGAAGGACCTAATGAAGTACAGCCGTCGGGTAGTACATGACGGAGAAATCAGGTCTCCGATGATTTGAAAAGGTTTTTGATAAAAACCATCGTCGAGTTCTACAAGGGGAAGAACACTATGTCTCTCTACGACAAGTATGTGCGATACAAGGAGGATTGAACAACAAAATTCAAGATGGACTTGTGGCAACGGTTGATGGATGTAGTGAACAGTGGCAATTCAAAAGAAGACATTGACAAAAGTGGTTTTAACCGCTTTTTGGAGAACACGTTTCACGATTCATTGTGGAATGCAAAGGATATCCTCGTGAAATTAGGGAAAGAGCACCGAGCGAACAATGAGGAGTTTCAACAAGTGATTGTGAAGGCGGAATTGTTCAGTGGTCGTTGTGCTCCTTTAACATAAAGCAAAACTCGTCAAGGATCTATTTATTGGTAGAAAACAACACCTAGAATTGAACAGGATGGTAGGAGCAGACAACATCTGATAGCTCTTCCGGTCAGGGCACGAGTCTTTCATCATGATTACAAGGAAATGAAGAGCGGGTATGCAACTATTCAAAGGGTTCGGATCAAAGGATGTCTACGATAACTACTGCAGTGAGAATTTGCGGCAAAGGTATCAAACCAACATCGCATCCAACCGGAGCATGCAAGAATGAAACACCAGAACAACTCTATGGTAGTGAGGATTAGACATGCTAGAGTTATACGGTTTGCAGCCGTTCATGCAACAAGGAATAAAGGATACGCGAATTGGTAAATGGTGGAACTCGGCCACAGATGTTTCACTTGAATAACAATTATCAAGAGAACATAGCTAATCAATTCTTGCATAGCAAACTAACGGACACAGAGGTCATTGACGCGTTTCAGCGACGACGATTTTGGAAGAAACGAATGGCTCTTGCCTAGGCTTTTCTTCACATTATCCAGGCAGTGAATGATGCAGGACATCTTCACAATGATCTTTCTCCAGACAACATCATGTTTCACTTTCTCGAGAAAAAGTCGCGTGTGTACATTGGAGTTTGTCATTGGAGCATGACTACCGTAGCTAAACAGCCACAATAATCATTGTACGTGTTTACAAAAGCAGCTGATATGACAGAGGCTTTAGCGAAGAGGTGGTGGGTTGATCCGAAGATATCGTATTTGCACAAACGAGATGCACATGTGGAAATGATTCTATATTTATCACGTGCATCCGAGGAGTACGCAGTGTGCAAAATAGCACAACGAATAAAGAATTACAGTATGTCAGAAGAGTACTGGAAGTTGAACATGGAAAGTAGAACCATGGGCAGGTGTAGCAAGCACGAGTTGGCGACGGCGTTTCGGTTGTATTTGGTGCAAGTTTGCAAAGAAGGTTCCGAGAACGCTGGTGGTTTAGCTCACATCATCAATACTTTCAGTGGCAAATTTAATTGGCCAATGCCGCATGAATACTTCCGACATTCATACGAGTAGTTGAGTTATTTTTAATATTATATAGAACTATAGAACTATAGAATTATATAGAATAGATAGGAGTACGGAGATATAGAATAGAGTATATAGTATGTAGGCAAACACCAATGTATGCCAATATAAGAAAAATTGAATATAATTTTTTGGAAGTGTTGTGTGCATTTTGTTTTTACAAGTCGTTATTTTGTAAAAATTTCAAAGATAAAAAACAAAAACTCCATTTGTAGTGAGCTGTCCAAAATTGCTATGTTGCCAAAAACGCACTTTGGGCATTTCGGGGTCAAGGGGCATCTTTGATCAAGTTTACACTAATATTTTATAAATTTGCGGTGCAACATACTATTACAAAATGAAGAATAAGATTTTCGTTAACCATTATTTTCCTAATCCATCACAGTAATATAAAGTTTACGTCCCGTAAAATGTATAAAAAATATAAAGAAGCACGATAATATTTCAATAAAAGTTTAAAATAACTTATTGTTCACATAGGTTTTTTTGTACATGTAATACGAACACATACACACCTGAAGTAGATGATGTAATCCTATTTTTGGAGAAACTCTACGGACAATAATCATCATCTCCTTTCACCTCTGCCCCACTACTCTCATTCCGTTTTCACCTTTTGTTGTCTTCTTCGTCTGATGTATCTTCTATATCATCCGAGGAAGAGTATAAAAGTGTACATCTTCCATATGCTACTTCCGTTAATGTACGCAATTTACTTCTACTACCCTGGGTCCTCTCCGTCTTCACTTTCGTTATGGCTACTCTGTTATCTTCTGACGGGCATGGAACCGATTTGATTTTGCTCTTCACAACCGGGAAACATGCGTCAAATGAAATTCGACGCACTTTTTGTCTTTCGTTTTGAGAAATTGCAAATGGCTTTGTAATTCTCGTCTTCTTGCCTTCACTACCTTGCTTGACCTCTCGTTCTTCTGATGAAGGCCCTCCATGACTAACTATTTTGATTGCATCCGAGGCTTGCACAGTGAATAATGATGACTTCATATTGCATCTTGGGGGTGCACCGCTACAACTTTTGCGAATCAACATTGCCTCTAGTGTCTCATCCATATCATCATCTGTTGATAATATGGATGTATGCGATCAACAGTTACAAGGCTGCTTGTTTTTGGAAATGTTCAGTAGTCGATTTCCATTACCTGAGATCCTTGAAGCATCTCCCATTTTCCTAGTAGTTGGAAATAATGCACTCAAACGAGGGCAACGCCGCTGTCACTGTGATTCTCGCATGACCTCTTCTTTCTCTTTGCCGTTGTTGATAAAACATTGGCTTTGAAGCTCCACCAAACACAAATCTAGCCAGAGGAGGATCTTCACTCCGATATCCATTAGTTTCTTTGTCTTAATGAAAGTCATACAAGTCCTAATTATCTCCTCTGGAATCTTCATAACTTCGATTGGGGCTATGGTAAGTTGTGTCCTAACAATCGTTCAGATCTTTGTGATTAGCTTCTCCGTCAAATTCATGAAACCCATCAATACCTCCATCCGAATCGGACCCCGGTTGAGAGTCATCGAAATCGACATTGTCACAATACCACTTCTTTTCATCTTTGTCTATTCATGAAGCCACAACTCTCGAATTCGTATACGCATACTCTAATTCAGCAGCCCTCTCTATCGGTTGCTCGTTGCAAGATTTGTTGTGAACATAGGAGTAACTACTCCAATTTCTTTCACATCAGGATGAAGAAACCGGTTGGGTGAAAATCCTCTCGACAATTGGAGCAATGAGCTTTCCACATGCATCTTCAAAATCTCACTATGCGTGTGCAGACAATATTTGTTCACCGGGCTCCAACATATTGTGAAATAGAGGTTCCCTTGTCGAAATGTAACAAATTCCTTTACCACCTTTGCGTACTCCTGACGATCACATATTTTCAGGATAAGACGCTTACATGTCTCCGTTGCATCGTAATCATCCGCTAGTTCTTTACTATGTAGCACGAATGGGTTCAAAAGAGCCTCTGTGTAATGCAAGTCCGTTTCTTCCATCTTGCGTCATTGGATAAATGAACTCTCCGATAGTGTTGGTCGGTCCCTATTCAAAGAAAAAGGCGCATTTCCAAGAACAAAAACATGTTTTTTGTAAACACCGCATAATACGCAACATCTTCCCCATGCATGGCGTTTTGGCATCGAAATCACGAAGGGCATATACAATTCGGGCACATTTTCCGCACATTGGTCCATCGGTCCCAACAATGCTCGCTCAAAACTGTGTTGGATACTATTCGAGACTTTGTACAGGATTTACCTTTCTCATTGTCATTTAGCGTGTTCACGTAAGTAACCTACTATGGGCAGGGTTGTTCATCGTGTCGTGTCGGGGAGAAATCCCGGCACAATGTCATGTCGTGCCGGCATTATGTCGTGTCCACATTCTGCCAGATCATGCCGGTATCATGCTGGAGAATTTTTTATTGGGGTAATTAAAATTTTTACTTTTACCCAACTATTGACACGTCAGTATCTGACTAGGATTACCACATGACGTGGACATAAAAGCAATTGTGATTGGTTGCAGTAATTTTTAAACCCGCATCATTTTTTATCCCGACATAGTATATTCTCTAAAACACCCCCCCCCCGGACTTCCCCAACCCGACTGCCTTTTGCCGACTGCCCCAACCCGACTGCCTTTTGCCGACGGCCCTGATCCGTTTGTCCCAACCTGACTGCCTTTTTGCCGACGGCCCTGATCCGACTGCCCGAACCCGACTGCCTTTTGCCGACGGCCCTGATCCGTCTGCCCCAAATCGACTGCCTTTTGCCGACAGCCCTGATCCGTCTGCCCCAACCCGACTGTCCTATCCGTCTATCCCTTCCGACTGCCCTGATCCGTCTGCCTCCTCCGACTGCCCCAATCTGACGGTCCTGATCCGTTTACCCATGCCCGACTGCCCTCATCTAACGGCCTAGATCCGTCTGCCCCAACCCCACTACCTTTTGCCGACGGCCCTGATCCGTCTGCCCCAAACCGACTGCCTTTTGCCGACGGCCCTGATCCGTCTGCTCCAACCCGACTGCCTTTTGCCGACGGCCCTGATCCATCTGCCCCAACCCGACTGCCCTATCCGTCTACCCTTTCCGACTACCCTGATCCGTCTGCTTCTTCCGACTGCCCCAATTTGACGGTCCGGATCCGTTTACCCGACTACCTTCATCTAACGGCCTAGATCCGTCTGCCCCTTACAACTGCCCTATTCGTCTACCTTTACCCTTGTGCTCATTTAAAATAGTCCAATGCTCTATCAATAGGCCCTGAAATTTGCCAAAAGTTGGTTATGTACTCTAAAATTATAAATTCATTTGTGGATTCATGCATTTTTCTTTTCATGCTAACATAACATAACATAGAAGTTCGAAGCGGAGAAGCCCGAGCACCTGAGCACCGAGTGCTCCGAGTGCTCCGCAGGCTTTGCGGGCGAAGCCGCGAGAAGAAGTAGGAATTTCTACCATAATACCATCGGTCACCCATCCCGGTACTATTCCCCCCCCCATCCTCCTTAACCCCAAGGTTTTCCATCAACCCCATGCCAAGCACTATAAGCCTTAGAGATGCTATGGGGTTGAAAACTGAACACTACAGTTTGAAGCACCGGTTTGAAAAATTCTCAATCACTTAGATTTCATAGGGGAATAGACCTATATTAGAATTAGGTCTATATTTGGGCCTGATTACTATATTTAGGAATGGAGGTGATTGAAAATCTTCCAAATTTGCAATGGAAGTAACCGGTTACTAGACTATGTAATTCATGAGCACTAGTAGGATTTAGTATCAATCACTTGGATTTTAAGAAGGACTTGGGCATTTGGCCTATATTAGAATTAGGTCTATATTAAGGCTTGATTACTATATTTAGGGCTATACAAGGTTAAATAACCCTAACTTCTTATTAATTGGTGAATGGTGAATGGTGACGGTGAACGGTGAATAGTCAGCCACAAACCACATGATTTAGACTTTTTTTTTGGTTTGTAGTTTATAGTAACAACTTGGCAATGATATAATGGATCACCAAGATTTATTCCACTAGTCGACAAGGCAGATTCATAAGGGACCAACGAAGGAGAAGATCCCCTTATCTCATGTGACTTGGAGTGTTGGTAGTTTTGCCATTATGGATGACGATGGAGATGACCATGTGTAGTTGAATCTACGAGACCTTCTAATGGCGATACGGAGAGATACGACACATATATAAATATCTATAATGATATTGATATATATATATATATATATATATATATCATCATTATAGATATTCATCATATCATAGATACCTATGATATAGCTATCTACAATTTATTTATGATATAGACTTCTAAATGATATATCTATGATATATCTAAGAAATATCAATGATATAGCTACAGTCTCTCTATCATATCATATCATATATATATATATATATGATGTAGATATCAAATGATATTATGATATAGACATCGTATGATAATATGATACAAAATTAGAAACATGAT
>CAXARX010000020.1:0-13603 GCA_963971425.1 Bryoerythrophyllum caledonicum | reverse complement strand
GATCTACATTCAAGTTCAGAGCTCACATGAAGACAGAGGTGCACCGGTTCGTTCACACTGATGGTGGTGGTAGAAAAATGGTGACCATAGATGGGATCAATGTATGCATGCGTGCTTGGATGTATATTTATGGGGTCCCGAAATCAACTTTCTACCGATATCAAACATATGCAACACAAAATCGTGACGCGAGGGACCATGGCAACACCGGATTCGCTAAGCCAAGGGCGTACACGGAACAGGCAACAACTACATTGAAGTGTATCCTGGAGAGGGAAGCCGATCACATGCCCCATCGTACCCGCACTACGAAATCAGGAGACAAGGTGGTGTCCATGATTCTCCCGGCTACCTTTCAATGGAAGAATCAGTTGCCCAAAATCAATGAAACTAATGTTGCTTTCGGATTGCAAGTTGTCTCTCCTTCAAACTTGAGCAAGATCAGAGGATCAAGGTTCCCTGAATATGATGTCAAAAGACCAGGAGACAATTTTGCTTGATGCGGTACCTGCGAGAAGTTCCGACAGCTACAGAAGGGATGTATTTCTAGATCTCATCAGGCTCTAAGGTGGACCACAAAGTTGGACAAACATCTTGCCATTGCTCGTGCTCACAGGGAGTATTATTATGCAAATCGATACCAATCGCATAACTTCCCGCATGAGTGCCTCACGATCATGCACGACAAAATGGATCATGCCAAAACTGCTTCTCCGGTTTTTTCTCACAAAAGTAAAGAACTTGACGGCTTGGTTAAGTTTCCCGTGTTTGTCACCGGTATGATTGCTCATGGTCACGGTCACGTCCGTTATACTCATTATGGATTGGATATCTTTCCTCATGATTCGAATTATACCATTGGGTCGATGGCAAAGTTGCTGCGGGATCTGGACGGGGCACCTACATCATCTTCCCGTCAATTGTCAGTGGGCACAAGGTCCAGGGCTTTATTTCGTAGCATTCGGAAGGGTTCAGAAAAGTATGAGGTATCATTGGCCCCTCAGCCTGAAACTTTGGTTATGGCAACGCCATTGCCACCTATTCTCAATGTGCAAATGGATAACGCCACTGGCGACAACAAGAACAAATATGTCTTTGTTTTTTGGTCTCTACTTGTAGCTAAGAAGATCTTTCGTGAAGTGTATGTGAATTTCATGATAGTAGGTGTCGCAGCACAGGATAAGTAAATTCCCCGTTATACCACCAAAAACCACAAGAGGGCATAACAAAATGACCCTAAAGTTCGAACCCGCAGGACTTCGTGAAGTGTTTAACTCTTTTAGACTCTTAAGCTTAGTTTGCTACCAATAACTCACTTTCCGGTTCCTCCTTTCAAACCGGAAAGTAGCGATTCCCAATCCGCTCCTAGATCCAAGACCGGATTCTATCAGCCTCGAATCCGCTCCTGAGTCCCAAACCGGAAACTATCGGGTCTGTTTCCGCTCCTACGTCTAGGATCCGAATTTTCCCACAAACCCCAAGAACACTATGGTTTGATTTAACCTCTGTTTCACCATTAGAGGGTTCTGCTCCTTAGTTTTACCGAGTGGCGAGCGTTCCACTCCTTCTGTGACTTATAGTGGTGAAAGACTCCACTTTCCTACTCTATCCTCCTAGCTAAACTCGGATCCGGTTTGGTCCTTCACAACGCCCGAAACGCATTCCGGTCCGCAGGTCACACAAGAACCCCCGTACGACCCTTTCATACTACAATGACCTTGGGATCCGGTCCTACCCGTGCAAAGCAAGGTGGCTACAAGCGTGTTCGTCCATTCCAACGTCGACAAAAGTTCTTCCGTTTGCCCATAAGGCGGTGAAACCGCTCCAGAGGCGGAACGCTCAATTAGGCTACCTACCCGAGAGCTCTAGCTCAGATAAGGATACCCTCCCTATCCGCCTAGTCACACCAAAGGCTTTCCCACCCGGAATACTAAACTCTAGCCTAGTTGAGGAACATGAAACCCGCTCCCAACTCTTCAAGACCCTGCAAAACCACTTGGAAGAACACAAACCACCAAGGGGAGAATTCCTAAGCAAACTCCTCTTCCACTCCTAACTCACTCCTCACATATCCCTAGCCAATCCTCGGGAGAGATACACCAAGACAAGAAAATGAAGAAGAAGGAAGTTTTACTTCAAAAAGACTCGTGGCCGCCCAAGAGACAAGCCCCTTTAAACAACTGAGACCCAGAAGGCTCAGATCCTAAGAACCCGGAGACAAGATCCGGATTCGCACAAAAAAACCTATAAACCGGATCGGAAGAGCGGACCGGATGGCAACCCAAAATCGGATTGCCATCCGGACCGGATCCGATTCCGATCCTAACCAAAAAGTCAACAAAATCTCAAAAATTACAAGGCAAAACCCGGACCGGGAACTAATCGGGTTCCGAGTTACAAAACCTATTTACACTTTGAAAATCCTAATCCGATTCTAACTTCTAACCCTACTCCTCTTCGGTCGCAGTCGCCGCGTCCACGCTCGGTGCCATGCCGTCGAAACGCCAGTCAAGTTCACAACAGGCGCGGGCGGAACCATAGAATCCGGTTCCGCTCCTTCCCTTGGTTCCGTGTTTGGGTCCTCGCCTCTCTCCCTCTGTCGCGAACTCCGAGTCTCATCCGGATTCGGAAAACAATCCGGGATTGAGAGGTCCGACAATCCGGTCCTCCTGTCATACATCGAAGTCGTAGGCCTGGGGAGAAGGGCCGCGCTCTCCTCCATCCGGTTCGCACACGTCCGGATCTGCACCATCGTCGTCTCCAGCTTGTCCACATGATCGCTAAGGATCCGGATCATCCGCGCTCCAGACAGCTTCTTGTGGTTGAGGACACCTGCATCGTACAATCTAGACTGAGCAAGCACTCGACCGGGTTCACTTACAGCTACGCGGAATTGTCCAAGTGCCTCGCGCGCTTCCGTCGCCACCTTCTCCACGGCTTCCGCTTCTCCCTTCCTGACCAGCACCTCCCTTCGGAGCGAGTCGACCTCCGCTTGCAGCCTCCGGATTTCCGCTTCTTGCCGTTTATAATCTTCCGGATCCGCAATACACTCCGCCACTCGGAGATGCAACTTGCTGTCCGGTCTGGCGTTTACCATCTTGCCGATCTCGTCCGTCACCATCCGCTTCACCTCCCAGTCCGCTCGAACGTTGCCGACCGCCTTGATGAATTCTACGAACGGGTCGCCGTGGATCGGATCCGTTTCCGGTCTTGATTCCGACCTCGTTCGTTGACTAGGTCCCGCTCCGCTCGGATCCGTTCCGGGAGTCTTCCGTGTTTCCGGAACATCCGGCATATCCTCATCTGGATCCGAGTCGAGGATGACTGTCTGACTTCCGCGCGGTGTCCCTCGGCTATTCTTTGGTGTCTTCTTGGCTTTCTTCGATGCCGGAAGTGCTTCTTCATCCTCGTCGTCGTCGTCGTCTTCATCTTCAGACTCGGACTCGATAGAGGAATCCGATCCGGATTCCGAGTTTCCGTATTTGAGCGCCACCTCCTGCACTTTCCACTCCTTCTCCTCTTCCGCGTTTAGGACTTCCGCGGATTGGTAGAGGTGAAAGATGTAGGGCGATAGGGGTGTCGCTCTACTCTTCCCAACCCTCGAAACCAGCTGGGAGACCAGGTCGGCCATGATCCGTCCCTAGTTAGCTTTCCGCTCCTCGCTCAGCGATCCGAAGATCGTATTTCCGAGCGTGATTGTCATCCGGGTGGGCTTTTCCGGATGGAAGATCGGGAGGAGAAACTGTAGTAGCCGTTTTTGGCGCGGATCCTTGCAGTCGTCCACCGCGTATCCGTCCTTCGGGTTCACCACGCCGCGGAACTTCCCTTGCACGTACTCATCTTTCCGGTTCGCCATCCCCTGGCATTCCGGTTGCGAGTCGTAAGTTTCCGTCTAGAGTTCTTCCGTCCACTTAAGCGGCACGCCACGGATCGTGTTTGCGAACTCGTTTCCGGGCCGCGTGAGTAGCTCTCCTACCATCCGCTCATCCTTGAAACCCCACGGCTTCAAGGCGAGCCCTCCGATTCCCATGCGCCCGAGGTCCTCCATGAGTTGCGCTCGCTCCGCTTCCGCCATTGGGATCAACGGCACCACCTTCCGCAACTTCACCGCCGACGACGAGGATGGGGTTTGAATTGAAACCGCTTTCCGTTGGGGAGGCATCGTTGCTTTTCGGAGTCGCTTGCTTTCTGCCTTGCTTTTCGCCCTACCTCACTTCTCTCCGAGCCGCACGACCCGAAAACTCACACAAACTCTCCAGCAGCGGAAACACGGAAATATTCTACGGTCTACGCTCGCTATACCTCACCGTACTTGCAAGAAAACACGTGCTACAGGTGCGTACTCGAAAGGGGGGAGGAAGACGATAAGGGAGCTACAGCTGCGGAATTGGGAGAAATGAACTAACTTTGGACTCCGCGGCGACTCTTATACCGCCGACAAATTCCGGTTCCGCTCCAGAATCCACTCTTAACCCTAATCCGGTTTCAGATAGGAATCCGGTTAGGATTTCCGATTCCGCCTCGGATCGGATTTTGTCCAATCCGTCCCTTACTCTCGTAATTCCGCTTATTATTAGAAAATGACGTTATCCTACCCGGAATCCGCTACCCTACCTTGCCTTCCGGTTCCGGTTTTATTGACAATTTTAAAAATTCGAAAATTCACGTTGTGACAGTAGGACATACCTATGACGACATCGATGCGTTATTTGGAAGATGGAGTATGCTTTTGAAGAAAGATAGCTTTTGTACAATCCCTGCACTGATGAAGTCTTTTATGGATGTGGAATCCATTCCTACTATCCCTCACCTAATTGAAGAGGTGCCAAATTTCAAGAGTTTCATAGATGGAGCCATCGTAGACAAGGGTGAGCTTCTCGTTGGTCACACAAGACCTCAGCAAATTAAGTTCTACTTGGATGCTCTAGGGTGTCCCAAAATGAAATACAAACTCTATTGTACTGATGTTAATTGGTTAGGGGAAGAAGGAGCAGGCATTAAAATTTGGAAAGAAGATGCTCAGGGGCATAGTTTGTGGCCTCGTGGTGAGCCAATGCCAGTTTCACAAGGAACAATGAGAGGGGTGGAAGACATTGCAAAAGGAATATTTGGTTTCATCAAATATTGGGAGAATTTGTGCAATGTTGATGTCACTGGAGAATACCGAAGACGGTATGAGTATTTAGTTCACTATTGGCGTGATGTGAAAGATGCGTTGCATGAATCGATAATCCCGTCTACAATTCTCAAAGAAGGCTTTTGGCCAAGTACCTGTGTGCACCAAATCTTCCAGATCAGATAGAAGATGATCGTGACGATTGCGAAGAGCTCGGGGATGATGATCCTTACGTTGGTCTTTTGAAGGGTTGTCCACTACCATCTTTTTCAGAGTTGGTCGTGATGTCAGAGAAGGCTTTTTCGTTGCAATTCGACCGGCCGATGGAGAGACACAAGTAGTGTGAATTGCAAGGGCCATCTCTAATCCAAATTGTAATCCTGAGAAACCAAATTGTATTCTCATTCAGTACTTCTGTCCAACATCGAGAAGTGAAGATGTGCAAGACTTCTACACTGGTTGGGACAGTAGCAGAGGTCTTCGTTGGAGGATTGAAGATAATGAACCTCCTGTTTGGGAAGAGACAAATGCTCTCATCACAGCGTGGTCGCCTCGAATAAGAAAGGATACCACATAATGCGTGATCAAGATTCCGGCTCCACAGATTGAAATTATCAACTTGAGTCTTGCTTCATACAATGAAATTGTATGAATTATGTAAACTTGTAATGGTTGTAGTTTATTTATTATAAAGTAGTCGTTTGTTTTTACGCAGTCCATAATGTTCTAGAGAAGTTAGTGGATTTCATACAATAATGATAATAGATGGGTTTGGTTTGATTTAGTTTTATAGATTATTATTGATAGAATGCCTTTATAGTAGTTTTCTATGTATACAAAATGTACTTTTATAAAATTTTATTTGCTTGAATTAAAACCATGTTCATTCAATTCACATTTACATTGACATTTACTTTCCAAATGACAGAAACTCTCATATTAATGGAATTTACTTATGGCAAGTAGTGGATTTAGAGCATATTCACGTAATTGGATTATATATAAAATTCAATTTCGATCCATCCTTAACGGGTTGTTTTATTTTGAGAGTGACTATACATCTCATTTTAATGAATATAGTGTTGTTGTTCTTCCAAGTGGTTTGCAGGGTCTTGAAGAGTTGAGAGCGAATCTTAAGTTCCTCAACGCGGCTGGGATTTAGTATCCCGGGTGAGAAAGCCTTTAGTAGGACTAGGCGGATAGGGAGGGTATCCTTATCCGGGCTAGAGCTCTCGGGTAGGTACCCTGATTGAGCGTTCCGCCTCTGGAGCGGTTTCACCGCCTTATTGGCAATCGGGAGAGTTCTAGTCGACGTTGGAATGGACGAACACGCTTGTAGCCACCTTGCATTAGACGGGTAGGACTGGATCCCGAGGTCGTTGTAGTATGAAAGGGTCGTACGGGGGGTTCTTGTGTGACCTGCGGACCGAAATATGTTTCGAGTCGTTGTGAAGGACCAAACCGGATCCGGATTTAGCTAGGAGGATAGAGTAGGAGAGTAGCATCTTCACCTCTATAAGTCACGGAAGGAGTGGAACGCTCGCCACTCTCAAAAACTAAAGAGCAGAACCCTCTGGTGGTGAAACAGAGGTTAATTCAAACCATTGTGTTCTTGGGATTTGTGGGAAGTTTCCGGTCCTAGACGTAGGAGCGGAAACGGACCCGATAGTTTCCGGTCCGGGGCTTAGGAGCGGATTGGAAGTGGATAGAATCCGGTCCTAGATTTAGGAGCGGATTAGAGATCGCTACTTTCCGGTTTGGAAGGGAGAACCGGAAAGTGAGTTATTGGATGCAAACTAAGCTTAAGAGTCTAAAAGAGTTAAACACTTCAGAGAGTCCTGCGAGTTCAAACTGTAGGGTCATTTTGTTATGCCCTTTTGTGGTTTTTGGTGGTATAACAGGGAATTTACTTATCCTGTGCTTCGACAGAAGGTAGAGGTCATTCTAAACCTTGCACCCCCTATGAATGTCAAGGGCATCTAGAGGGCCTTGGGCCACTTTGGGTGGTACTGTGACATCATGACCGACTATACCACCGCGGCTCTCCCTTTGACCAACCTCACGCGGAAGGAGGTCATGTATGAGTGGACCGCCGAATGTCAGATTGGCTTTTATGACTTCAAGGCCAAGGTGACATCGTTCTCTTGCCTTGTCTCCTGAGATTGGGACCGTGCCATCCATGTCTACTGTGATGCCTGTGCAGTGGCTGTAAGCGCAGCCTTGTGCCTACTCTACAGTCCCACTGAGAAGAATCGTCCCATAGCCTTTGCGAGCCGGCAATTGACCGCTGCCCTGCGAAACTACACCGCGACGGAAGGAAGTGCTTGGCCATGGTCTTCAGTGCCAAGAAATTCTCGCACTGCCTTCTCCTAAATCCAGCGGTGTTCTTTGTTGATCACTTGGCCTTGTGCTATATGGTCAACAAACCACACTTCAGCGGCCGCGTAGCCTTCTGTGTCCTTCTCATGGAAGAAGTGGACTACACCGTGGAGTACAAGCCTGGCCGCTTACACCTCCAGGGGGATCATTTATCCCGCCTCTCAGACTCTTTAGAGCACAAGAGCATTGACGATGAGCTCCCCGACGCCGCACTCTTCACTGTGACCGTGGTTCCTTCGTGGGACACACATATGACGCAGTTTTTGAGTACTCAAAAGCTCCCCCATCATCTCACCACGAACGAGCGCCGCAAAGTCATGGTGATTAGTCGCCACTATGCCATTTTAGATCACCGTCTCTATCGTAGAGGCATAGATGGTGTTCTTTGTTGTTGTGTGCACCAGCCCAAGAGTTCCCGTATCCTTGAGGCTTGCCACGAAGGGACGTGTGGTGGCCATTTCTCGGGCCGCCTCACCGCCCAAAAGGCTCTCCGTGCGAGCTACTTTTGGTCCACTATGTTCACAGATGCTTACCACCGCGTGACATATTGCGATGCATGCCAACGGTATGCACGCAACGATTTATACATGGAGTTTCCGTTGATCTCCTTTCTCCCGCTCGTCCCCTTTGACACTTGGGAGATCGATTATGTGAGCCCCGTGCACTCTAAGTCCTCCGGCTAGTCGGAGTACATTATCGTGGCGGTGGATTACCTCACGAAGTGGGATGAGGCTAAGGCTGTTTGGGTGGCTAACAAGGCCACAACCGCTCTCTTCTTCTTTGAGAACATCGTCTCTTGATTTGGAGTTCCCCGGGTTCTGCGTAGCGACCGGGGCACCCATTTCTTGAATGATCTCATCGAGGAACTTGTGGCCACGTATGGCATTGACCGTCGTAAGACCACACCTTACCACCCCCAGACTAACGGGCTTGCCGAGTGGGTTAACTAGACTGTTGTCCTGATCTTAAGAAAGACCATCTAGTACAACAAGAGAGATTGGGACTCTAAGCTTTTCGCCGCTCTATAGGCTTATCGGACCACGTACAAGGTCACGACCTGCCAGACTCCTTTTGCCTTGGTTTATGGCCTCGAGGCCGTTTTGTCCATCGAGTTAGAGATCCCTTCTCTTCGGGTGGCCATTGAAGCACGATTGCCCATTTCCGAGTCAGTCCGGGACCGTGTGCTGATATTCGAGGGTCTCACTCACTCCGGCTGGTTGAGCACACAGCATGTGGAAACCATGCAGCGCCGCCCAAGGTAGCGTTTGATAAACTTCATCGCCCCCGCATGTTGGCCCCGGGCTCCATGGTCATGTTACGAGATGACCGCCGGTTAGAGTTTCCCGGCAAGTTCGATGCGCTCTGGCTTGGACCTTATTGGGTGGTGGATGCTTGGCCCAACAACACGGTACAACTTGCCACGCTTGACGATTCTCGGTTTTCAACTCGCACGAATGCGGGCCGGTGCAAGAGCTATCATGTTTGACCGTGCGGACCCAAAGATTGCCACGTTGCCCACGAGCCGCGAGACTCTAGGTCCGTTGCACTCTGGCGAGTACCCCGCAGATGGTCGACACTTGTGAGCGATCGATTATGCTCAAGGCCCCGGTAACGCGTTTACCGGGGCATTTTGTTGGTTTCTAGGGTGAATTGTGATGACCTCTAAATCTCGTTGTGTTGTGTTGTCAATCTCGAATGTTTTAGTGAAACATGGCGGAGTTTTGGCCCGATAGGCCGTGATGCTCAAACCACACTGTTGGACCCATATGGCCGTTTGGGCCCTGATGGGACCGACAAGGACCATGGGGGCGTGAAGGGGGGGCGCATGAGCACTACCAGCGGGCCATGGCATTCATGCCATGCGGTTTGCAGGGTGTGTGCTACCCATGTGGTTGAGTTGTATGAAACCCTTCACTTGACCCAAGGCCGGTAGTGTAAAGGGGGCGTGCTTACTAGTGTGAACAAAGCTTTTTGAACTCTTTGATAACGGTTGGTTGTCATATGAAGGACAAAGAACTTATCTTGTTCTTTGGCAGCCGAGGGAGGGCTGTCAGCCCTCCTACGGTTGGCAACCATTCCACACGGATCAAATCGAGTGGAAGGTTGTTTGTTGTCGTGTAGGCTCTCTTCTCCGGGGGTCTCTCTAAGTCTCCCGCGGCAGCTTGTTTTCGGGGGGGGGGGGCAATTTTTGCATGACTCTCTCTCTCGTGGAGCTTTTTAGCGTTTTTTCTGTCTTGTGTGATTACGGTGACCATTCTCTCCCATGCGATTGCGGAGGGAAAAACCTGTCTCTTTGGAGTGCAAGCGACATACTTCCCCCTCGGCATTAATTGGGAGGAATCAAGCATTGTGTTTTTGCATGACTCTCTCTCTCGTGGAGCTTTTTAGCGTTTTTTCTGTCTTGTGTGATTACGGTGACCATTCTCTCCCATGCGATTGCGGAGGGAAAAACCTGTCTCTTTGGAGTGCAAGCGACATACTTCCCCCTCGGCATTAATTGGGAGGAATCAAGCATTGTGTTTTTGCATGACTCTCTCTCTCGTGGAGCTTTTTAGCGTTTTTTCTGTCTTGTGTGATTACGGTGACCATTCTCTCCCATGCGATTGCGGAGGGAAAAACCTGTCTCTTTGGAGTGCAAGCGACATACTTCCCCCTCGGCATTAATTGGGAGGAATCAAGCATTGTATTTTTCGGCCGCATGAGCAGATTGACAATTCTCTGTCCGACATTCTTTCAATTGCGCCTTGGCATCTTCCTATCGAACCCGGATTGTTTCCGTCTCCCTTCTGCCGGCTGGTTGCCGCGGCTGGAAGCAAGGTCCTTGCCAGGATCAGAGTAACCCAAGCGAGGTCAGGGCGTCGACCAGAGGGCGTTGCCAGCTCGATCGACTTACAGCGTGTCACGCGGCGCGAGGACGATTTAAGAGGCGCGGAGCGAAATCGACTCGGTGGAGCACGAGGACCGCCGTGATCAACCCTAAGCGTGTCACGCGGCGCGAGGACGAGTCAGGGAGGCGCGGCGCAGAATCGACGCGGCGGAGCACGGCGACCGCCTTCATCGACCCTTAGCGTGTCACGCGGCGCAAGGACGATTCAGGAGGCGCGGCGCGGAATCGACGTGGCGGAGCACGAAGACAAGTCAAGGAAGAGGCGCGAAGTCGACACGCGAAGCACGAGGGCCTGCCTTGATCGACCCTGAGCGCGTCACCACGAGCGCGAGGACGATTCGAACAGGGAGGCGCGGAGTTGACACGGCGGACTGTGTACAGTGTTGGGCATCGCAGTCTCATACTCCAGCGTGTGGTCTTTAGTACACTCACACCAGGATTAATAGTGATGGTAATTGCTTGCCTAAAACATCCCAATAGTAATTGTAACTGTTTCCTTAAATCCTCACTGAATTGTGATTTTAATTACATAAGATTGTGGTATACATGTGCTTGAATGATGTCCCATATGTGATGTGATTTGGTTGCTCGGTTGCATGGTGATTGCATGAATTAGATCTAGAATTTCTTGGTGCAAAATCTGGCGCGGAAGCGTTGCACGATTCTACATGAACCCCACTCAACAATTAACTCCCCAACACCATCAATCAACTTATTACTTACTTAATTAACCATGGGGTAGGGTTAGATCAACCCTTCAATCCAATCCATCAACCCTATGTAACAGGGTGAATTAATTAGTCTCCCTAAGTTAATTCACACTATAAGAAACCCGCGTTTTTTTTGACATCACACGTTAGACCTTGATGTCAACTCAGATGCAAAATCGAGATTTTACTGTAGCAAATTTTCTGACATCCGACTCTGATGTCCCCAAAGTCTTGTGAAATGCCAGCCACAAACATCAAGATGTCAGAAAAAAAGGATGATCCGCCCGACATCCTGCGAGACAACCAAACGTCACAGTAAGACATCAAAACTGATGTCAATTTGCCACATCAGCAAGGAAAGTCCGACTCAACGGCTAAAAAACAGTAATTTAACATGCACCCATGATAAGTAAAAAAAATAGCCTAATAAACCCAGAAAACATAAAATCGCACATACTTCCTCTAAAAAACTTCCCCCATGGTCGAACAAGGAACCGTTGGAAACCCCTCGTTGCCACGGACCCGCAGGTCTTTGTTTCGCGGAGATCGGACACTCCGTGTAGAAGTGTTCTATTTTTGAAGTTATTTTCATTCCATTAAACATCTCATTTCTGGATCTCTTGATCAAAGCATCCCCCATGGTTGTACAAGGTACCATTGGAAACTCCTTGCTCCCACAGACCACTCGGTCTTCGTTTCGCAGCGATTGGACACTCCGTGTGGAAGTTTTCTATTTTTGCAGTTATTTTCATTCCATTAAACATCTCATTTAGGGATCTCCTGATCACAGCATCCCCGATGGTCGTACAAGGTACCGTTGGAAATCCCTTGCTCCCACACACCCCTCAGTCTTTGTTTCGCGGCGATTGGACACTCCGTGTGGAAGTTTTCTATTTTTGAAGTTATTTTCATTCCATTAAACATCTCATTTTTGGATCACCCAATCAGAGCATCCTCTATGGTCGTACAAGGTACCGTTGGAAACCCTTTGTTCCCACGGACCCCTCGCTCTTTGATTCGCGGCGTTTCGACACTCCGTGTGGAAGTTTCCAATTTTTGAAGTTATTTTCATTCCATTAAACATCTCATTTTTGGATCGCTTGATCAGAGCATCCCCCATAGCCGTTCTAGGTACCGCTGGAAACCTCTTGCTTCTACGGCTTCTTGGTCTTCGTTTCGCGGCGTTTTGATTGTTTATGTAAAAGTTGTATATTTTTAAGTTAAGTTTACTTCATTTTTTTAGATTTGTGGTTTTATTTTTCTTGTTATTTGTGATGGGTTTATTTTTTTTGCCTTTCATTCATCCTTGCGCATTGTAGATTATAATGTTTCTATGTTCTTGATCTTCTGTATACATTCTTTATTTTTAGAATTTGGACTTTTCTCCAATATATCTACTACATGAGGTGGATGTCAGCATCGACATTACGGGTGTCGGTTGAAGGCACATTGTTTTATATTTGCAATCATTTTTTAACACAATCTGCTTGGCCTAAGCATGGTGGCATTTTTTCCATAAAGAATAAATCATCATTGTAGACTTTCCAGATGTATAACAAAAGGCATCTGTCTCACTAATTCCTATATTCAACCCATTCGTTTTGAAAATAGAGTGTCGAGTGCTGCCTTCTGGATACATTGTCCTCTGTATGGTGCTTACCTTCCATCATTATGTCTGTCAAAAACATTGTCATGCATGACGTGTAGAATGGCTGGTGTTGGTTGTGTGTGATCGACAACTGTACGTCAACCTCGAACTTTAGTTTGACACACAACCTTCTACCCGTGACGGTGGGGATCATCTGATAAGAACACTTGCGTGCAATGGAGAGGAAATGCAAAAGAGTCTGCAGTAACTTCTCCATCCCTGTAATTGAAGTTTGCTATCCAAAATCCGAATTGATCTTGTTGATTGGTTGACTGCTTCCATTTCTACTGCCCTTCAGCGAATCGCATACAAGTACTGTTGTACAATGATTGCGGTAGTCCAATTCCAGTATTTCGTCAATGTAGCCCACATATTGCACCGTTCTCTCTGTAGGCCGTCCATGTTGTAATTCCCAACGCAATTGTTCTCGGACTGCGGCAAGCACGCAAGAGTCTCGAGTGACCAAACCAACTTCTACACTTTGTATACGGAAATGCATCCCAAATAATGCATTTGTCGGTGACTTGTAGCGTTACGCTCTGGAGGATGTGCGTATTGTACAACATTGTCATCCAAAGTCTGACTATGGTGTAGCGCTTGATGCACATGGTCTCTCAATCAATCGACAATTGGCGGTAGCTCCGCTAGCTCTGCCGGATACTGCCTTTGTGTCTGTCAACAATGACGTCGAGCTTGGACACGAAATGCCTGTCTCTCTTCCCATCTCGGGGATTTTTCGGCAACATATTCTCTGCACCATAACATACTCTTCAAATCATTCAGTCTTACAACGTCATTCATTCTTGAACCCCTGGATTCAGACGTCCCTTTCTCATACTGAATTATTTCAGTTCATTGATTCT
>CAXARX010000019.1:0-31613 GCA_963971425.1 Bryoerythrophyllum caledonicum | reverse complement strand
CTTCGACAAACCGTGCAAAAGTTATAGAATTTCAAAGTATTTATGGCTACTAATAATTAGAAAATTTAGAAAAATAGAAAGTAAATGAAATCTAGAGACAACTCCTACTACTACAACTTCTATATGAGTATTATTAATTCGATCATGTGAAGAAGAGACATGTTGTGGCAACAACACAAATCATACAATCTAATGCAAATGAGACATTTTGTGATAACGACACATGTCATACTAGTCTATACATTAAATTAGGATGTTTTGTTTTGTTTGATTTAGTTTTATTTGGTTTTGTTTTCGAGAACTCATATCTCATAGACCGTGTGTCCATTGGGGGTGCATGTGGTATCTTTGAAAAGTCCTTAATGATGAGAGGTGCTTTTACTATTTTCTGTGGCGTTTTGAAAAACCCTACTAAATTTATGGAATTTCAAAGTTGTTATCGCTACTAATAATTCGAATTTAAAAAAAAATAGAAACTTGGAGACAATTGCTACTACTACCACTTGTACATAATTTTATGGATACATTTTGTCGTAGCAACAAAAGTCACATGATCTTTTGCAAATGAGACATTTTGTGGCAATAACACAAGACATACTATCTTGTGCACATGAGACATTTTGTGGCAATGACACAAGTCATACTAGTCAATTCACTAAATTAGGTCGTTTTGTTTTGTTTTGGTTTTGTTTTGTTTTCAAGAATTCATACTCATAAACCGAGTGTGTATTAGAGGTGTTTGCAGTATTGTAGGAAAGTGCTCAAGGAGAAGGGATGACCATACTTTGTTTTGTGGAGTTTTAAAAAATCATGCAAAATTTATGGAATTTCTAAGTATTTATCACTATCAATAATAAGAAAATGAAAAGTAAATGACACTTAGAAATAACTGCTACTTCTACCACTTCTTTACTATTATTAATTTGATCCTATTTACATTCACATGCCTTTTTGGCATCCAAAACTCTAAACTCTACCCCAAGGAAATCCATTTTCAAATAATTCCTAGCCTCTAACAATATTGTTAAGCAAGTTGAGTACATGTATTCGTTCATGTATCTCTTCACGTACATCTCAACTTCCTTTCATTGTCTTTGTCGACATTCGATTCGCTTCCCTATTCTTATATGTTGTGTATTTGTTCACTTATTCACCTTAGGTATTTTGTATTAAAGGTAAGAGAGAAGATTGCACTATGCACACACAAACACAAGGAATGCGTAGGAAGACATAATCTTTACTCATGGACTCATGGCCTTATGTATTGTACACGGGGGGGTACCACTTGCAATCCATATGGGATAACCGGGCACCCCTCTAGTCTCCTACACTAAGGCAAGCCCATACAAAGCTTCTTCCACCCACACTCTTTATTACCACACCGTAGTTCCTTTGGCTCCTAGCAACTAACCATTATGCATGATTCTAACACTCCCACTTTGCGTAGAGCCAAAGCCTCTAAGTCCAAATGCTATAACTAGCCATTGGTGTTTATCCTGTTTTAAAGCCTTTGTGAGTACATTCGCTATCACATGCCTTATTCGACAATACGTCAATTGTATCACTCTGATCTCTACCATGGATGTGGCCATTGTTTGGTGAAGCTTGCTATTCCATGAAATGGCACTCGATCCAACCTTGGACATGTAGCTCGAGGTGAATTTGCAATCCCCCTTGTCGCCCGTATAATCTGCATTACAATGTCCATTCAACTCAATTCTTGAACTGCCGTGATGCAACACTACATCAACGGTCCCTTTTAAGTAGAGCGCGATCATCTTGATTGCCATCCAATGCATCGAGCCCGGTCTAGCCATGTGTTGAATCACCACACTAATTGAATACGCAAGATTGGGTCGTGTCGCAATCATCACAGGCATCAACGACCCCATTGCTTCCTTGTATGACACCTCCTCCATCGATTTAGCCTGCGTTGCATGCTCATCTTCTGAAAGCTTCACGAGTTTGGAGTTTGCATCCAATGGTGTTCTCACGGGCTTGCAATTCTCGATACCAAACCCCTTGAGCACGTCCATATAGGACACCACGTTGCCCGAAGCATCTATATTTGTATAAAACATTGACTCGCAAACAATTGCCTTGTCATCCTCAGGCATCGACGCCAATTCCCACGTACCATTTTTTATGAAAGGATTGTACTCCTTTTGCATTTTTTTCTTCCACTTGATGACATCCTCACCTTGTATGGCTTCATGAATAGTAAAAAAACCATCAAATATGGCCACATTGGCATGTTCTTCATCGTTTGGTAGAAGATGTGATTTTTCGACCATTCTCTAGGCGGCCTCGACACCCTCTTGGAATATTGACATTCATTTGCTGAAGAATTGTCATCTCGTTTTATTCCCTCATCACTAGCGCCATCCAAGTACGTCGAACTTGATGAATTGAAAAGTGTCTCCAATTGTGGCTCACCTTTATCATTATCACTCACATCAAGAGTAGGGATATTGGAAGATGAGTCCAAAACATCACTACTTCTCCCACTTGGACCATGCTCCAATTTCCCCTCGATAGTAAAATCTTTGTAAAACGTTACATCACGCAATCCAATGATCTTCTTTGTTTCCACCGACATGAACGGATATGCCTTGCTCTTCGCATACTCATCTTGCTTCTCGATATCATCACTCATGTACGCTCTACTGGTAAATGCAAACTCATTCTTTTGCACTATGGCCTTGCTTGCATTCGCCCTCTCATTGTTTTTGCATTTGAAGCAATTCTTTGCAACATGGCCTTTTTTACCACAATTGTAGCATATTTTTTCGCAAAAGCTCCCACTTAAGCCATACTTTGATTGCTTCGCCACGAGCGCCGCTCCGTCTCCACGAGACTCGTTCTTCTTTCGCCGCGAAAGCTCGTGCAACAATCGTCAAGTCACATAGTCCAATGTGAGCTCCGAAATGGGTCTTGACTCCAACGCCACGATGAGGTACTCGTATGATAGTGGAAGGCTCTCCAAAAGTGTCATCATGATGTCACCATCCGTTATCGACACGTCGCAACCGTTGAGTTGATCCGCGAGAGCCTTGACTATGTTGAAGTGTGCTAACATGTCGTCTTCGTCTTCCATCTTGATGGTGAAGAATTTGCGCCTCAAAAAAAGTATGTTGGCCAATGTCTTTGCTTTGTGAATGTTGCAAAGTTTGGACCATGCTTCCGCGGATGTCTTGCACGAACGAATGTGCGCGAGTTGCGAATCCGCGAGGTTGAGTGCTAAAATGGCAAATGCCTTCTTCTCCCTCCTCTTGTACGCTTGCATGACCCTTGGGTCCGTAGTAGAGAGAGGGGGCCCCTCACTACCCTCAACAATCTCCCACAACTCCTTCTCCGCCATCACCATTTCCATTTTGAACTTCCACAAGTAAAAATTCACTCCATCAAACTTATCCATCACATTTGCACTTGCATCTTCAAAAGATGTCATGATACTGACTTCAAATTCCCTAGACTCTCTACACCTTGAAAATCACTTGCACCTTTGTGCATCCAAAAATGTAAAAACTCACTCTTAGAGTTTCTACACTTTAAAATTCACTTGCACCTTTGTGCACTCAAAAGCATAAAAACTCACCCCTAGAGTCTCTACACCTTAAAATCACTTGCACCTTTGTGTATCCAAAAACGTAAAAAAACTCACTTCTAGAGTCCCTATACTTTAATGAATCTTAAATTGAACTCAAAATGGGCACTTTGTGTGTTTTCCAACACCTTTGAGTCACCACCTCATACTCCCCCAAACGTACACTTTTATTCACCCAAGGAGAGGAATCAATGGAGACCTAAGCCACCAAATGCTATTCAGCTCCATTCTTGCAAAATGCAAGGTGGTGAACAAAACTAAAGAGTAGAGAGGTTGTGCTCTTAAAAACACAAAGTTAACCCCTTCGAAAACGATCTCCAAAATGCCTTAGTTCAATCAAACTCTCACGCAACACGCATGTGTGGGCCCATAACCTATTAAAGGTAAGACAAAAGATTGCACTATGCACATACAAACACAACGAATGCGTAGGAAGACATAATCTTTACTCATGAACTCATGGCCTTATGTATTGTACACGGAGGGGGGGGGTACCACTTGCAATCCATATGGGATAACCGGGCACCCTTCTAGTCTCCTACACCAAGGCAAGCCCATACAAAGCTTCTTCCACCCACACTCTTTATTATCACACCCTAGTTCCTTTGGCTCCTAGCAACTAACCATTATCCATAATTCTAACATTTTGTACAAGTTTTGCAATTCATTAATGCCATTTCATCTACCTCTTGTTACGAATATATTGCAACTAGCAATAGTATTTAGTTTACTTTTAACTACATTACGATAACTAGTAAAACTACATAAAAATATTGTTAAACCTCGAAAAGTCAAGTAGAGGCCCTAGTGGCAATTAGATTGACTATTTTGGCTTCTTTGCGGCAACTAGTCGTTGCAAAGACTTCTAGTACACAACTAGGAGTCATATAGTAATTCTAGGGGTCATATAGGAATTCTAGAGTTCATTTGATTGACAAACATGACATATTTGTAGCAACCTGTGGTTGCTAAATGCCCTCATTGACAATAACGACATATACTAATTTTTAAACTTCTAGTTAGATGGCCCACATAGACTTTCGTAACTACCTAGCAATCCAATATAAGATGAAGGGATGAAGAGGTATTCTTCACCCTTGCGAACTCATTTATCTCAAAGCAAACATTTTGTTCGTCCAATTATCAATGATGGCGCTGATATGTCTTCCGAAGAAAGTTAGTGTGACATGAAGGCACCCCAAAAAATGCGTCTTACCAAAAAAGACATGAGTGCCCATCAAGCGCATCTTGACAACAGTCAAGATGTTGAGAACGTCATTAATGTTGACACTGTTTCCTCTGATGGCCCTTACCCATTGATTCCTCATAATGAAGCGATGCTAGCCGAATTTATAAGAAGTCCTCCTGATTCCTTCAGTTCAAATGTTCGTGTCACCACTTCACGTTTATGGAAGAACAAATTGAGTGATCAATGTTATAAAACATGGTAAAAAAATCGTAATCGAAATTGAGTGTTGTTCTTTTGACCACCGTTTTGCGTATAGCCACTACGACTACAACCTTATATTTTTTGAATTTGAGACAGTATTTCTTTGAATCTTCAAAGGAGTAATATATAATTGAAAAATTAATTTGAATACCTTTCAAATGATATATTATGCGAGTTAATTTGTACACTTTTTCAATAATAATTCCACTTGCAATCTTCAATATCAATTCTTTTACTTGAATTGTTAACGTAAGGAGTCTAGATGGATTAAATACTTTACATAACTTTCATGAAGAGCTTTTCACAAATACTAGATAAACATACAAGATAAACATGTTTAATACATTGTGTGACCTTCCATATTGGTTGTGGCAGTGCACATGTAATACTACAGTGGTACTTGTTAAATAAAGCAATTAGCATGTGTTGATCTCCGAACTCTTTACTAAGTGACTATTTAGTATTTTTTCTTTCCTTACCATTTATTAGCTGCTGACATGGTCAAGGTTCCGTGTTTGTAGTTCACGAGTAGCAAAGGTTACAGGTGGAGGCTCAAGGTGATGAGCAGAGTGCATGAAGGTGCATGAAGGCCACTGGATATTATGCGTTGTTATTCATTGCAACCGACTGAAGATGTTCAAATTGATAAAATGTGACCATGGTTTAGATTCGGAGAAAACTCTATTATAGCATGTGACGTACCGGACTGGGCCTGCAGCTCAGTATCTATCCAATGCTCGGAATCAATACGAACTCTAACCACACTACCTGGAAATCCCCAGTTACACTTTAATAAATACTTTCAACAAACTTGTCATGCCAGCTTGTACTTGGCAGCATTTGCCAATTTCAATGTTTCCAGCTAATTAAGTAATTGCAGTAATATTATTCGAAGCTGATATGATCACGGCTGTTCATCGTCAGTTTTCGAAAGAGTCCTAGTCTTGTAATTCTCCAGAGGTTCCTTGCCATTAAGCCCAGTCGAGTAAAGCGAACCCACAAACGCTCCATGCACAACAGGCTTGTACTTGGCGGCACTGCCATGGCTCACAAGCTCAGGTAACGGGCTAATCACGGCCTCCGGCGAAGGATCGTAAAACGTGGCACTTGAGATTCGCGTCTTGTGAGGATTCGTCACAACTCGGTGCTCTGCACTTTTGTATCTTCCATTGCTCAAAATCTGCACATGAAGCACTTTTAAACGACATGAATCAATAGGACACTTTCCCATCATTCTTGTAACCCATTACGTACAGCTTGCTGGTAACAAATATGGGACTCGCGGTTCCACAAGGAGTCCCTACGATGTATAGCCACCTTTCAAAAACCCCTTCAAATATGGCTTATTTGGAGGGACAAAGTAATGGTTGAGGTTGACATACACTAAAATGGAATACTTATCATCCAAATATTAGAAGGGTTAGAGTATTGCACGAGACGCTCTTAGGACAATCGTTGAAATGATGAAACAAATGAAAACTGACTGCACCTCAAGTGTGTCGCCGGCATTGACAATCAAGGCACCGGGAGCCGAGGGTTGAACTATCATCCAGGTGCCGTTCTGGCGGACTTGAAGGCCGTTTACCTCGTTCTGCCACAGAATTGTGAGGGCTCCGTAGTCGGAGTGGCTCGACAATCCGATCACATTATCCGGTTGGGGGCAAGGCGGGTAACAGCCGAAGTTGATGTTCTGATACACTCCCGAAACGCCGATGGCTTCCTGCAATCGAGTCGGCTGGAGCTTCAAGTGCACCGACAAAATGGACAGCAGAGTCTCCGCCAATTGCTTTATTTCCCCACTGTACTCTTCGATGGTGGATCTGTAAAACTCGGGCTCAGCCGGCCACACCAGAGGATTCCTGCGGGACAGGGGCAACGTGTGATGCTCGAAGTAGTCCCGCCAGTTCCACAGGGTATCGTCTCGATGCACCAGCTTGCTTCCATAGCCTTCTGGGACAACGACTAGGTTGTCGTCGGAGAATCTGTTGGCATATTTCATCTTCTCCTCGGCCGGCATGTCGAAGAAGAGCTTGGCACTCTGTTTGGTGCGTTCTAGCAACTCGAGAGGGACACCATGGTTGATGATCTGGAACAGTCCCCACGATTCAAACACTTCGCCTACCTCTTGAATAATCTTCTCTCGGTTACAGTTGTTGGGCCACCCTGCATCTCTTGATGACATACTTGATTAGTTGCAGTAAACATACAGTACTCTTGCAAGCCTAAGTACTGGCAATAAGAAGAACTATCGCTTCAATTCTGGATTGAATTAGTATGTATTGTACCTGCCAGGTCGATGACTGGAATTCGCTCCGTTGCACCAGTTGAATCGTCTGAAATCGGCGGCTCCTGTACTTTGTGTAGAAATTGCTTCGGCACCTCCCTGAGCCCCTGTTCTACCAGAGCTTGAACTCGAAAGTTCGCGTCGACGATTGTCATGATGGTTGGCACGCTGGAATCAAACCCTGCCCGAAATCTGCAGGCTGCATCACATCCTCCAGAAAGTTAGTTCAATGACAAGTGACAAGAAATGTAATTTAGGCGATCGATCATGTGAGTTTGGAGTCAGCGACTTGACGACGCACCGTGATGATCAGAGCTCCGCCTCAGACGAGGCGTAGGCGCAGAACGAAGAGGATCTAATAATTCCGAACCGGAAACTTAAGCAGCTTGAATAATTGAAATCAAGCTCGAGGAACTGCTGGAAATTCTGTCACTGATGATTAGCCACCACGATGTTGCACCCATCAATACGAAGCCACCGTATGAATTGAACCCAGAAATTGTGAGCTCGGTCACCCATGTACAGAAACAGGGCCATTGTTCGCTGAGGAGCAGGAAACGACTCTAGACACTAAGGTTTTTGTGCACTGAGTGAGTACAGTACGACAGCGTGATGTAAAAGATTTCTAAGTACTACAGTAAGATATTTATACTGCACAGGGAGACCGGCGGGCCTTCACCCGCGCCTTTCAAAAGTCGTGATTTTTCACCTTTCTGGCATGTGGGTGGTACTGTGGCCTTGGTTGTGGTTCTTTTAGTAAGGGGGAAGGCTATAACTTTGAATCCTTCCAAGTGCACCATGGGCACCTCGGGCACCTTGGGTGGTATTGTGCAATTTTCAATCACAGAAATTTTGGATATATACCGGGGATATATGCGCATGGGAAGAGGAATTCTGGATTACCTCCCATAGGGTATTTTTTGGAAATGTTCAACCCTCACGTATCACCTTCCCGGTCTCCCTGTGCTATATACCTCCGTCACAACAAAAACATTAGTAGTACCGTAGTTTCTCTCCCCACAAATCATCTCCTTAATATGCAAATTTAACTCAATGGAACATGATTTTCTTTGATTCAAAAAGGGAGGTCTTATAATTTGTTCAATGTGAGCCCTACAATCAGTCAAAAAAATGGCACTTCTGCACAATCTCGATGTTAGGGTACAACGTGACATTATCATGGCAACCAAATATCTCGAAGGTTATTAGTCCTTTTTGGAGCACGGAAATGATTCTTCCTCACGTCATGATAGAGAAATTGACCAAAAAAGATGTGTTATCAAGTTTCGAGTAGATGTGTGAAAATCCGCTGGCTCAAATTGTCAGGCCAATCAATGAATGCAAAACATGGGGATAGTAGCGAGGACATTCGTCAAATGGTAAAGTGATGGACAACCGGACGTCGACGTATTTTTAAATATATCGTACTAAAGTGGGCTTCAAATTTATTGGTTTTGTCCTCTGGACAAAACTACCCATCGACACGGTCGATTTACAAAGTGCTATCTTGAACCCTTTTTACACTGGATCTCACATCCTTTTCACACTCACTGTTCTGCCGTTCTTGTGAAAAAACTTTTTATCCTCGAAATGTGGGGAAGCGCCCCTTGTCGCGGGGATATGCGGGTGCTTAAAATATATCAAAATGCTAACGCTAAGCTGTGCGAGTTCGAGGCACCGTCTCTTCTAGGGTTTACATCGAGTTGCATCTTTCTTCTCTTACGCTGTATCAGCACTCTCCATGTCCGGCTCTTTATTTTCTCCATTCCATCGCCGGCGAGCTCGCGGGTTATGTATTCACGACTTGCGCTTGGTGGACTTGGCATACAAGAGAGACGTGGAGCCGGACCCAAGCAACATGAGTGTTCCTCCGTTCTCTTCCAACGGCCAGCTGGGTGCACAAATTGCTCAGCTCATTCAATGCAAACCTTTACCCGAGCACGAGGTACTAGAATCGCTTTTCCACCGAGCCCTGTAAATTTTGAATCTTCTCTTCCTAGCTTTCTTTTTGTTGGTTTTGTCGTCTGAACCATTCAGTAGATGGTCGTACGAAGAGAAGTTGCGTTCTGCCTTCTTTTCTTGCACTTTTGCTCTCCTCGTTACTGCCTCTGCTGTCAATCGCTACTGGAGTCTATGCTATTCTATTCCACTTTAGGACTTAATGCTGACCTATTTTGATTTTCCGAGTTCGATGTACTTGGATTTTGCAAATTCTGTGTTTCATTTGATGTGGTGGCGTGGATTTTTTTAATTTTGTTCTTGTCTGAGGCGACTCGTTTTTGAGTTATGGCATGAAGTTACAGTCAGTGTTAATGTAGTCCCCTATTACGTTGCTCGCTCTTGAATTTATTAAGAGGTTCTATTTTGAGTTGCAGTTTTTCTCAAAATTTGTTTGATGTTTGATGCTTTCGGTGACTACTTCTACCTAGATGCTTACTTCGCTTGTACGTTGTAGATGCTCAATTTTTTTATTATGCCATGTGTCAACGAATGTGAACTACATGTTATATAACTACGATATCTATCTTACAGAGATTTGTCCCACAACCAGTTTTCAGGCACCTTCCCATACCTGCTCATCAACATCCCTACTTTGACATCCATGTAAGTTCTACTGAAATAAATGCAAATTTTCTGAAGAAGTGAAATCACTTGCTTCAATGTAAATTGGTAAGAAGGCTGATACAAACTTAGCGTTGGTTTTCAACAAGACATTTCAACTATATTTTAAGAAACTAGCAGTGGAGTTGAAAAGTTGCTCGTGAGGGTTTTTACACAACCATGGGAAAATAAATATAGAAATCTTATATATGTTATAACAAATGTGTTCATGAAATATATTAACCGATTGCCTCTACCCTCTCGTTCTACAGATATCAAGTGCGGGAAGAGGATATCAACGTAAGTGTGTTATATGTTTACCTGTCAGTGTATACCTGAAATCCTAAAATCCTAAAACTAAAAACCCCTTCTTGAGCTGATTCTGTGTACATGCAAGTGATCTGGGTGCCAGGAAGCTTTGAAATTCCAGTTGTTGCTCAGCATTGGTCATGTCCGAAAAGTATCATGCAAATGTTGGTATGATGCTACCATTTTTGTTTGCTGTTGGTTTGTGAAGCTAATGCACCAACTTATGCAGAAAAAAAATCAACGGCTTCCACGATAGGTGTAATTTCACTTGCACTCGTTTGTGGGTTGCTTCTGGTGGGCGGTATAATTAGTTTTGCTCTAACGTTCATTAAAAAATGGAGAGCCAAGCTTCCTCCGTGCCCCTTTGAAGCTCCTCCACCCGGGCGAGCTTATTCAGACACTCATAGCTCAAAGTCAACTTTTTTCGACATGCACTTGATGACTAACACCTGATGGTCGACTGTGCGTGTGTAAATATATTGTGGAAGTCTTCTCCGCTTAGGTGAAGGGTTCAATCTCAGGTACCAACGTGGCCGCACTGCTAGCTTCCACATGATTCTCAATTAGCCAGATGTTTTCCACAATGGACTACGTATCCTGTTACAAGGCAATGTAATGATTCAAAAAAAGTTTTGCACAATGTAACATATGGCTCGTTTGTTGGTTTTGTCCTCTGGACAAAACTAGTCAATTTCCAAAGTGCTATCTTGAACCCTTTTTACACTAGACCTCACATACTTTCAACACTGACTTAGGACAAAACTTCACGATGTCGTTTTATTCTTCAGCATTCTTCCAGTGCTTCCCCTCTCCTGCACTCTCCTACCCGCTTATATGCATTTACTCTTCTCCTCTCCAGCATTGTCGTCCTCGCTTGTCAGCATCTGCTCTTCTGCTCTGTTGAAGTGTCCTACCCGCTCATCCGCGTCCGCTCCGCTTCAATTCGCGCCAAACCTTTTGGGTTGCACCGGAGCTCTTGCAATTAGAGGAGTTCTTTGCAGTAGAGGTTTTCGGTGATTAGGTGCGCTTGCTGCTCTATACTTCTTCGCGTTGTGGCCACGATTGGTTAGGGCTTGCTAGTTGACATAGTTCCATATTGTTCCTGTCTAGCACAGAACAAGTCTTGTTGATTGTGAAGCTGTCTTGTCTTCTTCATCACAACTAAGTTTGCACAAAAGTAAACAAGACTGAAATAAAGTGTAAATGTTTGTGCACATGAAGATGACCTCGTTGAACTGTATTGTACATGTACCAGAGCACTAAACAAGGCAAGCGGAAATTGGGAAGTAGGAAATTTGACAAAGACTTTTTGTTGAATAACCATAACCTCATGCACCTGTGTTTCTAAAGGGCGTCTCTATCGAATTAAGGGTTCTTGAATGAGCATATAGTCTGAGTCCGTGCCGTACTGTTAAGCTCAACTCATCAATAACGTTCGCTCAGGGCTATTGTAGAGGAATGTGTCGTGTTCAAATACCAAAGAAGAGTGCTAGCTCGTGAAGCACAAATACCTGTTTCAGCACAGATACTTGTTTTAGTACAAATCACACCTATTACCAAGGTGGTTCATCATTTGATGTGGTGGTTATCTCACTTTCACGGTTGAACGACATACTGGTAGGTGCTTTCATATTTATTTCACTGACAGTTGGTCACTATTATGGAACAAGATTTTCTTACCATATCTAAGATTGGTACTAGATCAGTGTGGGTGAGGGTTGGCTCGATCAGCAAAGATGGTGAGTACGTATTCCACAAAGGCGGCAAGCTATGACTCGACGCGTAATGGGTCAAAGCCAGTGGTGAAGATGCTTGCATCAAAGCTGGCAAGTTGTAGGAATGGTGAAGCGGATGAGCACTACTTACGACTAGACTATTGGCACTTGTGGCGAGGATTATCGAAATAATTACAGTCGTTGGAGACTTTTCGGTAGACAGGTCGTTGATTTTGCCTCTGACTTCGTGGATCCTCTTGAAGAGGTTTACGTTGCAGCCGGCAATTTGTTCAGGGATGGTTGAGCAAAATTTCTTAGACTTTAGAGTTTCGATTGCATGATAGAATTCTATGGAAGCCTTGGTGTCCGCTTGCTTACTTAGATGCAATCTTTTGCAAAGGTGTTACATGTCGATAATACGAAGGTCGATGATTTGTTTAGATATGCACTGAAAGAATTTGCCTACAAGAAAATTGAAGAATAGATCATCTGTCCTTCCGAAGGGCTTAATGCAAGTCCCAGGTCCTTAAGAATGGGCGACAAGCGATGATGGACATCATAGCAACTATTGCAACTTTCATTGTTCTCAGTGTCACATGTAAAAAGCAGCAGCAGCGTGAGTCCGTTGATATTTTACGTGAAATTTTTGCCTCTGTTAACATCAAAATTGTTGCAAGCCATTGTTCGTGAGCTGTAGTGTTGGAAAGGGTGCTTTTAGGGTTTAATGTCCGAACGACAAGTGTTATTCCTATCAGTCCGGCAATTTCATCAAACACTATATGTAAAGTTTCGATGATGAATTTTTATGTACAACATTGATGGGAGCAGTCATTGGAGAAGTTTGAACTTATGATGTTCAACCCGATGAAACATTTTTGAACCTGCTTGTTGTAAAACTATCACTATACTGAACGAGGACGACAAAGTGTCATATGATGATTACAAGGTGAGTAGTGAATTTATGTCATGTTTGGTTCAAGGTAGCTGCGGCCGACCGTTTTCAATCGATTAGTGCACTAATGGATGTAACTTTCAACATGCTTTGAAGTAAGTAGGTTCACATCAGTTCACATGATTTATTGTTTATGAATGCCTTTCACATTAGCAATATCTGAAATTGAGTTCGTTGATGAAGGTGGAGAAGTCAACTTCTGTGGCATCTTGCCCCCTTCAAATTCTCTTGCAAGTATGTGCTCTTTCGTGTTTTTCATCACAGATTTAGGATGTACTAGCTAGAATCTCTAATTCTACTCGTCATCTTGTGGATCTTGACAAGATATGAAACTTAAAATTTATCCAAAATGTTTTGGCAAGGTAGCTAGTACAGAGGATGTGACATTCAAAATTCTCTTCTGCAGCGTCTGTTACTCCGATTTGCACTATCGTTGCGGATCTAGTGCAAATGTTACTTCCTATGGTTCTTGGTTCCTATTCAAATTCCATTTTTCCTATGGTTCTTAGGTACGTACCCTTCACTAATTCCACCAAGTAAACATTTAGGTTGATCCAACCCTGAATATGAAATACTCGTAACATGCAGTAGCATCTAGCGGTTGCACATTACACCCAATTCAATAAGACCAAATTAGTAGCTAATATTGAAAATGATATTGAGGATATATCACCATTGAGTAGTCCTTCTAAAATGAAAAGAAAGTGAGAAATTTATCTTTGGTATTTCTAATATTTTGAAATACAATGAAGCACTTTTTCATTGTTCTCATACTTCACTTTTGCAATTTATGTATATTGCTTTGTCTATTGCTTTGTTAATTGCAATCTTTGTATATTAACACTTGTTTCGTTAAAAGTGCACATAGCCATGTGCACTTACTTTTTGACAAAATTGCACAATTCTTCAAAATAATGTAGAAAAAGAGGCTATATGCATGTACTAATTTGAAAAAATTATGTATGACTTATAAAGGCATTCATTACAAATATATGTATATAATGCAGTGTTTGGCAATTTTATATTTTTCTATTCTATAATGTAATTTTGAATTTATCCAAAGATTCAAATTATTCTACATATCATTCTTTTATAATGTAAACATAAATTGTAATGATGATTCTAGTCAAGACTTTCTTTCCTAAAAATGTTTGATAGCAAAAGAAGTGAGTATTTATATACTAACTACAAAATGATTCATGTAGAAAAGCTTGACAACAAATGAGTGGATGCAAATAGTCATAACATTAAATTATAAATTCTTCCACTTGTAAGAATAACGATGTACTTGACCCGTTGAAAATAAATTGCTCAACATTCAAATAGAATAAGGTATAGAATAAAATTTGCAATACCCAATATTTGTGTAGCCAATAATTGCACAACCATTAAAATTAAAATTTTACATGATAATGAATTGGTTTCATTGCAAAATAAATTACATTCACAACATTTATTACAACATAATCAAGTTAACTTGTATAACTTTTTTCCATTATAATAGAAAAGCAAAACAAAGGTTTTTGTATTTTCTACACAAAAGCAATTTAGTTCTAAATAAATCCACATAATCACACAATTACTCTATTTCTTATTACATTTCAAAAACTTAGTTCCATCCTATGCACTAAATAAACCTCATACACCATATAGCATAAATAAATGCATAAATGAATATTGATCTATTACAAAAGAAATCTACGTAAACTATACATCTATCAAAGATAATGCACAATACTAGTTGCATCTCAAATTCCGACTTTAGAACTCCTGCATGTACCATAGTCAAATCTTAGTACACACACACATCACAAAAAGAAAAAAAAATGATAGCAAACATTAAAGTACCATTACACATAAAAATATTTAAATATTTGTACATTCTAGAAGGGGGAGGTAGGGCTAGGCCCACCCCCCCCTCCCTAATTTTTAAGAAATATAAGTTTAAAATGTAAACCAGTTTTTATTATGTTTTAGTCTCTACATTCATTCAAATGTTTGTATATTTTAAAAGAGGGGGGTGGTCCCAGGCCCACTCCCCCGGTCCCCCCCCCCCTTTCTCTATTTTATAGTAAATATAAGTCTAAAATAAAAACCGGTTTACAATATGCTTAAGTGGCTACGATCATGTCAATGTTTCTACATTTTAAAAGAGAAAGGTGGGCCTAGGTCCACCCACCCTCCCCCTCCTCCTCCCCCCTAATTCATAGAAAATACAAGTCTAAAATGTAAACCGGTTTTTCTTATGTTTAAGTCTCTACATTCATTCAAATGTTTGTACATTTTAAAAGAGGGCGGTGGGCCTAGGCCCACCCTCTTCTCTAATTTATAGAAAATATAAGACTAAAATGTAATCCGGTTTTATTATGTTTAAGTGTCTACATTCATTCAAATGTTTGTACATTTGAAAAGAGGGGGGTGGGCCTAGGCCCACTCGCCCCTTCTCTTAATTCATATAAATATTAATTTAATATATAAGGCGGTTTACATTTTGTTTATGTTTTTACATTTATTCCAATGTTAGTACATTGTAGAGAAGAGAGGGTGGACATAGGCTCACCCACACCGTGCATTTAAGAAAATAACTTTTAACCTAGAAATGAACTCACTGTAGAAATGACATGTCATGAATGAAGAGGAGGAGAATATAAATTTGTACCTTAATGTAAGGTCATTGATGAAGTGGATGAATTTCATCCATACACATTCGCTACCAAAGCTTGCATCCATAGTCTTCACCATCCCCCTCTCTTTCATTTCTCTTCATTCATCGTTTCAAAACTACGTAAAACTAGATTTTCATTTGTTCACATCTTTCTCAATTTTTGCTGAAACTTGTTGAATCTTATATCATTGAAAAGCCAATGAAAATGCGCTTTCAATGATACAAGACTCAATGCCATGCGATAAGAACTCGATCTGGAATGAGTGATTGAAGGTCGCTGCTAGGGTTTCAAAGCTGCGATCTTCAAACACTCACTGCAAACGGAGTTTTTATCTTATGAACTTGTGCCTTATATCATTGGAAACGCAATTGAATTGTCTTTGCAATGATATAAGGCACGTAACATTTGAGGAAATATTGAGTAAGATCTAGTAGAATGAAAGTTTAGCACTTCATAGTTTTTGAGCGGCAAGAGCAAAAGAATGAAATGAAGGAAAAGAGGATGGAGGAAAATAAGGATGAATGTATTGGTGACGGATAGGCACAAGGATGGATGTATTGGCGAGGGATGGGCATAAAGATAGATGTATCGGCGATGCATGGGTACGGATGGAATTCATCTACAGTTCCAATGGTTAAACAAAAAGGTACATATTTATACCATTTTCTTTTCTAAACTTGAATTTATTTTAAAATCATTGTATGATCACTTTCTTTATTTTCTAAATAATATTTCATTGTACAATAAACCGAAAAGGAGAAAATGTAAAATATATTTATACTCGATCTCTTTCTTTATAATTTATACGAATACTTAAATAATTTTAGACTTTGAACACATCAACAAAACCCAATAACATTTTGAAATAATTTGTATTCCATTCAATAGTCGAGAATTGAGCCTTAATCTACCTTCATATTTCTACGAATATTTAAATACTTTTCGAAATCGTGAACATAATGTAAACCAGTTTTAATTTAAGCTTAATATTATTTACGAGTACAACATTTGAATGAATGTACAGACTTAAACATAAGAAAACCGGTTTACATTTTAGTCTTGTATTTCCTATAAATTAGAGAAGGAGGGTGGGCCTAGGCTCACCCCCCTTTTTCAAAATGTACAAATATTTGAATGAATGTAGAGACTTAAATTTAAGAAAACCGGTTTACATTTTAGTCTTATATTTTCTATAAATTAGAGAAGGGGGGTGGGTCTAGGCCCACCCCCCTCTTTTAAAATGTACAAACATTTGAATGATTGTCGAGATCTAATGATATCGTAAAGTCGTTTAGATTTTAGATTTTTTTTAATAAGTGAGAGGGAGGCGGCCTAAGGTTGGAACTTGGGCCATTCCTCTCTTCTAAATTGTATAATTAATCGAATAGTTTTGGAAATAATGAATATTTTGTTATCAATTTTGAAATGTAAACTTGTCTTTTCCTAATAAAATTCATACAAAATAGTTGTTTAAACTTGTTTTGCTTCATAGATGTTTTAATTTGTTTTGTCTTACTTGTGATTCTTTCTCTCTGTGACAGTAGCGGAGAAGTTATGGTGTTTTTGAAATGAATGAAGGAGCATAGAATAGTAGATGTAGATGTATTATGGCTAGAACTGAGTTTGATTATGTTGGAATCTATGAATTCCATAATTGTATTAGAAGTTGGAATAAGGTTAGACAGTTGAGGTATTTGATTAGTTATTACATTTTATAAACCATCAATCTTGGTGTGAAGAACATCCGCATATAGGAAATTGTTTTGTACTATTGAATTTTTTTTGTGTTATTCTTATAATTGATGTTGATGTGTAGTTATTACAATATTACATGCTTTCTATTTTGGTGTTTTGTATTTCATTAATGAATGTTTAAGTTGTTTTTTTTCAACAAATGTATGATTTAAAGTGCATTCTAATGGATTTGATTTTGAATGAAATTTTCATATGAAAGTGTATATAATAACCGCTTAAAATAGATGAAAGTGGTAGTCCAGTGTGGATTTTAGATAGTATACATAAAATGAAAAATTTGATTGTGTTTTCTATAGTTATTGTAAATTACATTTTGACAATATGTGCATTACATCAATGAAATGTTATACTCTACAATAGGCATTTATTAGATATTTTTGGAAAGGTGATGATTTAAAATTAAAACCTTTGGACCTTTAGATCATTGATGAAATTTTGAAAATTTATGCACATTGAATTTGCCCCAAAAAAAGAGAACAAATGAGTGCATCTTGAAATCATTAAAAATTTCATCATGTGTACTTTTAATATGCCACGTGCACTTTTAACGAAACAGGTGTTTATTGTTGATGTTTTGAAATGGTATTGAGCAAGCTTCCATCATTTCCGATTACAACTACGAACTTTATACTTCCATTCATACTTCCTTATTTACTTCCGATTTTACTTCGGATTATACTTCCTTATTTACTTTCGATTATACTTCTTTATTTACTTCCGATTATACTTCCGATTATACTTCCAATTATACTTCCGATTATACTTCCATTTATACATTCATATACAATCATATACTTTCATATACTTTCATATATTTTCATTTATACATTCATTTATACTTTCGTTCATATACTTTCATATACTTTCATTCATATATATTCATATACTTTCATTTATACATTCATTTATACACTTCCATTCATACATTTTCACTTGTACGCTTGATCTTTTTACAATTATTTACTTCCATTCATATTTCCACATTTTCCCATTTATGCACTTCCATTTATGCTATCATTTATACAATTGCACTCATAATTCGAGCGTTTTACAGTTTGCAATTTTACACTTAATACTTGGTATGTCATAATATGTTATAGAATTCTTTATATTCATTTTCAACTTTTGCAAATTTCAAAGTACGTGCACATCTACAATTTGTACATTTTCAAACTTTTTATGCCTTCATTCGTACCCTCAATTATGCTGCCACTGTTTTTTTTTTTTAAATTCATGAACTTTATACAATTATTTGTACATTTTGAATCTAAATGCCTTTCAACACACTTTAACACCTTTCATTTAAAGTCACAATGAGACGTAGAGTGATCGTAAATATTAAGAAACGTGTTTATCATATATTAACTTTTTCAAACAATATACATTCATGGCAAAATCTTGTATCTTCACACCTTTGAGTTTTCTCTATTTTCAACAATATTCATGATATTTTGAAATAATTTGAAACATGTCAAATTGTATACTTGCAATTTATTCATTGATGTTACTACATTTTATGTTACTACATTGATGATACGTAACATTTTATATTTGTGGTGTATTTGCAAATTTTTCACAATTTTTACATTCGCTACTTTTAACCAGGAAATTATATTCACAAAATTCACAGTAATAGTATTTGCATTGAATGTTTGAAATTTGCATATAGCGATGTGCACATTTTACATTTTACATTTATGAATGAAGCAAATTTAGTAATTCTATATCAATATTGTTATAAATTTTATAAAATAAAATTCAATAAAATGTCATGAAACTTAATGTGTTAAGTAGATTACAAAATTATTATAGAAATAAACATATTTTAACTTTTTTATGGAAATGTCAACATTTATTTATGTCAATAATTCATTAAATGAACAATGTAATGCATAAGCTATGAAATATACTCAACTACCAAACTCAACATGTTATAATGAAATTAAGAGAATTATGTTTTATAATAATATTTAATGACTTTTATATATATTTAAATAATGACAAATATTCTATAGAGTTTGTATTTATTTTACACAACATTTGAAAAGAATTCTTCAAAATTTTAGGCATTAATTTTATTTTATTCATTTTCTCAAAGTTTTTGTAAACCATAGTGCAACCATAGTTCAACATATCTTACCTTTCAAACCTATTGATTTTTATAATATTTTAGGACAAAACCTCACGGGTATACCGTTCTTGTTTTTTTTTCATCGTCGTGCATTAGCAAATGGTGCAAAAAGCCAATGAAAATAAACCCTAAACTCCTGGGGCTTAGACCATTTTCAAATCAACATTTGCATATTGATCCGTATCTTCTCTCCTCGCAGTGTACAGTACAGTACAGTACACTGAGTCTCCCCTTGCGCCTGCACCCTGTCACTTGGAGCTTCGTAATCACTGCGAGTCATGTCAATTAATATCAATTTCGTAGTATTCTTAAATGAACTTCTGATGCTACAATTTGATCCACAGCACTTGAAGGCTCGATTTCAAGTGCATTGCCAGGTGACTGCGTCCGGCCATCAGGTATGACAGATCTTCGAGTTCAATCTCTGGGAGTCAGGGAGGTGCCGAAGCAGTTTCAATGGAAAGCAGATGAGCCGCTGAATTCAGACGAAGCTCCAAATCCGGCTGAGCAAGTTCTGGTCATCGACTTGGCACGCACTAAGTTGGTCACTTGAAATTCTTCATGTTGCGGATGATGTAACTCAATTAGAAATTTGCTGCCATAAAATCAGTTCAACTGCAGCTTCATTCGATGTGTGTGGTATTTTTAGATGGCCCAACAACTGTAACCGAGAGAAGATTATTCAAGAGGTAGGCGAAGTGTTTGAATCGTGGGGACTGTTCCAGATCATCAACCATGGTGTCCCTCTCGAGTTGCTAGAACGCACCAAACAGAGTGCCAAGCTCTTCTTCGACATGCCGGCCGAGGAGAAGATGAAATATGCCAACAGATTCTCCGACGACAACCTAGTCGTTGTCCCAGAAGGCTATGGAAGCAAGCTGGTGCATCGAGACGATACCCTGTGGAACTGGCGGGACTTCTTCGAGCATCACTGTCCCGCAGGAATCCTCTGGTGTGGCCGGCTGAGCCCGAGTTTTACAGATCCACCATCGAAGAGTACAGTGAGGAAATAAAGCAATTGGCGGAGACTCACGCTGATGGCTGAGTGCAGCAGAGGTTCAGAAATGGTTGATAGTGCCTTCTGACCATCGTGAATCGAGCACAATGTAATTTTGAATTGGGTACAATGAATTGTGCACAATAAAAAAAATTCAAAAACCCTACTAGAGATAATTCTGAAATGTGTTTTAATGATAACAGCTCAGGTGAACATGAAGTTTGTTATCCATAACTTGAACAAATTAATTTTCTAATGTCATCTCAAACAAGGATTCTTTACTAGAGTTTTGGAATGGCAGTTTGAAATCACCTTTCTTTTGCAGGTTAGTTTTGACTTCCCCTGTTGATACTGTTTCAAATATGTTAAGGAATATTGCAATTGGAGAATGCAAGCTAAGACAAGCTTATTGCACTAATTGCAGGATTAATCACCTCAAAAGGACTCTTTTACATTATGAGTAATATAAATTTTCACTTTATACATGGGATATTAATGATGAGACAATTTTTAACATTATACAAAATGGTACAAACTGGGTTACCAATAACATTCACAATATTCATTCACCAACAAGGACATTTAAAATTTTGAATTATTTAATAATAGAAACAATGTCCCTGCCTTACATGGAATATGAAATATACACCTAATGGTAATGAAAGATGCTTTGTGATGGTGCTACACATACCCATAGATGGCTCAAATTGGATAAATAAAGTATGACAGAACGGGAAATACACGTGAATCAGGTTTAGAAGAATACATACTAAAATTTGGAAAACCTTATGCTAATTTTTTGCTCGATTGACGCTTGGGTTGCTTGAGTCCTAACCAACGCAAGCGTCCTATAATAACACAAGTGCAGTACGTCGAGACTATAGCATAGACAAGTGCACCAATGCTTGTACAGACTGTTGCAGCACAAACGTATAAATACCTGCAAAGACCCCGTTACAGAGTTAGCTCCCAGAAAAAGAATGTAGCAATGCATAAAATAAGAATCAAGTTTGATAACAGGTATTGCAAGATGAAATGCGAAGGAGAAGTTCATACTTGGGAGAGAATACGCTCCAAACAAATAAATGATCCTGCATGACTGTAAGGACGGCAGTGAACGCCACCAATATGACACCATTCAAAGCCACAGGAAGGATGCATGGCACTGCCAGTATCTCCAGTAACCAAGCTCTGGAGAGGCCAATCCCTGGAGAAGCTTGGAGGCGATCGGTGTTTGGAGGTGGACTTGATAGCAACATCATTCCTATCAGGAAGAGGAATGGCGATGCGTAGGTGATGCTGAATGCAAGAAGCCCAGACAACACCGTAGAATGGGATGACAATCCCTGCTTCGTTTCCACATTCAAATTTAATCGTTACAAAAAGGCATCCTTGACAATAATGAATAATGCATTACTACCTTATTGAGTGTTCGAATTCCGTATATTAATATTGAAAGAGCAAGTACTCAAGTTGAAAAATTAGTAATTAGGATAGCAAACTACAGTAGCACGAAACAGGTAACTTACAACACGAAGGAAACGAAGTCACATAAGAACTCGGGCCTAAATTGATCAGTTAAGACAAAAGAAATGAGAGGAAAAGCAAAGTACGATGTAGGCACCGGCTACGTCAACAGTAGCGAGTGTATTGCTGTTGCCAAGCCCAAAGTGGCCGGACCCTCCCATCCATTGTAGGGCCAATACCTGTTGAGATGACAATATGCTTCAATACGAGTAGAAAAAATAAAAGCGGCAAAATTGCTAACGTCTCTACCCCAAATTCAAATGTGTGTTCTTCACATATCTATCCATACAATCCTAAGTACAATCCTCAATAAAATTTTCGTATAATCCTTATTGTAATTCTCACTGATTGAAAATTTCGGAAACCCTATTTGATAATCATAGAATGTAACTATACCTCTAAACGTGTCACAATTATATTAGACATGTTCATTGAACTGACGAACCCAACATACTACCAGTGCTTCTATTACATGTATCGTTTTCATTGGGCACAAGGACTTCTACATGTTCAAACCATTGCCTAGTCCCACTTCAGGTTGAGACAGACTTTATTTTTTTGTTGCTCTTGTCAATTCACCCCTACAGGACCAAGAAGCCCAAATTGGGCCTCATAATGTTTCTAGCGTTTTTGAGTAGGTCTTATGTGGAGGTCTTTCTGTTTAATGAAAAAATTAACAAACACATATAATGTTCACCAGTAATTCCAGTGATATAAGTAATTGATTATGAATTATATTTATCAAAATATGATCTATGGAATTTACCACGAATCCTTGGTCCTTTTTAGAGGTAAATTGAGATCATAAAAGATTGGCTGAAATGAGATCAATAGGTAGGATATTATGAAGTACCTGAAACCATAGCTCATGATTGTTCCCCCACTGTCTGAAGAAAGCAATGGTAGCCAGAAGCTGAACTAGAAGCAATGCTACAGGCCCAGCATTGACTGACTGCTGCAGAAGCAATTGTAATAAACACCAGCATGATATTAAAACCCGTCCTGTGGACTGCAGTGCCGAACGGAGGCCAGTTTCGACAGGGTATTTATCCTCCCAATAAGCTGTCACGGTTCCATCTCCCAGTGGTTCAATCCAAGGCAAAAACGTGACTGCCAGAAAAGTTGTGCTGCCGAGGATTCCAAACACCAAACGAGCCAATAAAGTGGGCACTAGATCTGGGTATGAGGTTGATCCAAATAAAGTAGGCACTTGACCAGATTCTGAATCCACATACACGAATATCAATGTAGCAGACAGGCATAAGCAGCAGGCCAGCAGTTTCCGTAGAACATGCCGCCGAGGCAGAATAAGTAGACAGCTGCTTGCTGTTGCGATAACGAGAGCTGCATAGCGAATTGCAGTTGGAAACTGCACGTCAACTGTGTCTAGCCATTTTGCAATATCCGGCAGGTGTGCCCAATTTACTCCACTCCTATGCCATGCTCGTAGTACCCTTCCACACACAAGAATCACAACCGCAGCAAAAAATTTGAGTGCATTCTCTCCATCTCCACATGAGACTTTGTCAGCAGTCTCCTTTGATGTCTTTCCACTTTGGACTCGCCCCCCTTCACGAGAAACCTGTTGAAATGCATGCCGAAGGAAAACCACGCACAAGGTGCAAACCAAAAAGTGGTATGTGTACTGCTCCTCCTCGACAAACGAGGATGATGCCAGGCTTCCAGCATGAACACAGACACCCCCAATTGCTATCAATTTTTCAAATGAAAAACCACCAAAACTGGAAGAATTGTTTTTGGATTGAGTTAGACTCCTCGCCTTGGCCTTGTAGAGTATGAGAAGTGTCCAGAACAGTAAAATAGGTGAAAGAAGTATAAGGGCTCCACCACACACGAGGAGGAGCATGTTCTTCTGTAAGACCAAACCGAAGGCATGTCAGATCACAACAATCTGGCAGATCAAGCCTGGGTCATCATTCCAGGGAAACGTAAACTAACCTCTGTAGTGCCTCTAGCAAGCCACTCAGAAGTGTACTTCAACAGCTTCAGATATGCATCTCTTGCAGCTTTGAAATCAGTCAAATTCCTGGTTTTGGCATAGGTAATCAAAAAATTTAATACCAAAGATCATGCCTCAAGATCTAGTATTATAGAATGCTTTCGAGACCATTCCACCGAAAAATTTGCGATTCAAGGAGCTGTTAAGCTGAAAAGATTTTCTGTCACATCGTTGACAAATGCAGAAAAGCTAACAAAATAACAATAATGCCCAATAGGAATGCTCTACAAATATACCAGATGCATGATATTACTGTGAAACTAGCATGTGATAGTGGCTACGACATAATGGAATAAACCTGATGACACATGATTCATTCCAGTGTAGAAATATAAATACCCGGTTAAGCTGTTGCTATCAAGATGCCTCCAAGAAGATTGTAGCTCGGTTGCTTGTTTGGAAAGCTCGCAGAAAACCTCCAACTCCTCAGCTTTCTCTGCATTCCTGCGTCCACGGTTGGATCCACTATCCAAATCACCAGATGGATTTGAACAGAGGCGCTTGACACACAAGGATCCCGAAGATCGCACACATACTAGCTGAAACAGCTGCCATGCATTCAACTCCAACGCTCGCAGCTGCTCGTTGGCTGTTGCAAGAAACTCTCTAAGTAAGATGTCCAGGAACTTTAGTACCAAAAAACGGGCATATATAAGTTCAACCTAGCAAGCTACTGACGATGCTTGGATGGCTGTGGGTGATAAACTATCGTGATATTAGTAGACAACCTGTCCCCTAAGGAGTTCTAGAAACCTAGTCGGTAAGAATTGGCAAGATTTATGTTTAGAGGTTACCTTAAATGGCGATCGGCAAGGTTCAAACGCAGCTAGGCTTTCTGAGAGGAAGGGTTTCTACTAGCTACATTGAAAGTACATGGAATTCATAAGCATAAAGGATTGTGAGCGAAATTGAGGCGAATGCAAATGGAATGATCCACGCCAGCAACTATGATGTCATTCTTCTCCCAATTTTTGCAATCTAGCGACGAATACAGTAGCATATGTAAAGAAGATGCTAGATAATAAACTCCGATACTATTCGTTTATATTTCGGTGGATCGAGGGACCCCAACCCAGGCCCTTGAAGATAGTCGTACTGGAAAGTAAATGAAAATCGGAACAAATCAGTTTTAATGAAAGTCGCACACAGTAACTTACGTGACAGGGGAGGTGAAAAGTTGAGGAAGTAGAGCTCCGACACTGTTTCTGGGTATTGGAACACCCAGCTGCAGTGCCAACGTTGGCACGACATCTACCTGGAATGATGGCCAAACAGAGGAAATGGCCACATCTGACCTTTGCATCTTGTCACCAGCGGTGCTGACAGGATTCCTTCCTGAAATAAACAACGCCAGAGCATCTGCTTCCTGATATGACGCACCACCATGGTTTCCACCGTTTGTCATGCCATGATCACTGGCTACCACCTACACACACAAAACATATATCTGATAAGAAAGAGTCTCATCATTTATAGTCAACAATAGGGAGCAAGTACTGGACAGATGAAGACTACGAAGCACGCACGGGAGTCAAGAGCGACATGCATGTATCAAATCAGTCTTGTGCAATCATGTAATCGTTGAAAAGCACATAATACTAGTATCCCACCACAACTGACTGCCTCCACCACAACTTTCATTGCATTCACTGTGCAGAAAATTAAATCTTTAGAAACCTTTAGAAACCTTAAATCTTTAAAAACCGCAGTCTTGAAAATGAGGATTTAACGAGTAATTTCCTAGTGGATCTCAGTAATTGCAACGAAAGGTAAAGAATTTCTTCCCTGTCAACAGTGAAGTGGAATCTATTGAAAACTACAAGGAGTAGTTTTATGAAGCAACAAAAGTCGAAGAAACCAAGAAAAATTGTCATCTTTAACAAAGAGGTCGAATTGCATACCAGTAGGGTACGACGATCACCCGAGCTTCTGATCAGCTCATCGTAGATCCTTTGTATCACATCATCCATTTCTTTCAACTTTGGCGCCATCAATGAACTAGAGTCAAACATCAGGTATCAGCATATGGTAAGAGCTTAATAGAAAATACTTCACGATAGGAACAGGAATGTGAGTTCAAGAACACATAACTGCATTTAAGATTATCAATAGTACAACAAACCAATACAACAAGTTGCATTGAGTGTGCAAGGCAGTATGTTGGAAGTTTACCTGCTACGACCTCCAAGATGACCCACATGATCAAGCCCAAGATAGTGAAGTACCTAAGTCCATAACTCATCAATTCTTGAGTCTGCACCAGCACTCTCAACTACGCAAACTCAACAGAAAAGGCTTAATTTCATTTGATTTATCACATTCACTCGTTCTCACTCAATTGGACCTTGCAGAAATACGCGTACCAAGAGATCCCAATCAGTTGCTGCGAGCTCTCTTTTCAGATGGCGGGTGACATTATGGTCGACCTCTACAGTATCCTTCACCTGGATATGTCAAGTGAATCAAGACATTGAAACGCTCCCGAACCATTGCAGATAACGAAATGCAAATGCAAATGCAAACTCAACAGGCACTGCTCATAAGACCTAAAGCGAAAACTTTAGAAGAATAAATATAGAAGAATTAAAGAAGAAAAATAAACATAAAATGATGGTTGATAGTAGAATGTCTTTTAAAGAGAAGCATTAGCTTAACCAATAAAGAATATAGCTTTCCTGATTCCCACACCCAAAATCTCCTTTAAACTACATTTAAGCATGATTCTTTCTTAATTTACTTTGGTTCTATTCTAAAGGAGTATAAATCCCTCAAATATGTTTGGTTTGGCATTTGGTTCAACATAGTATAAGTTATGAACAAGATTCTCCAAAACACCAAAAGCCCGTGGGGCTAGGTGTATACTTTACAGTTAAACTCAAATTCTCACATAGAAACTGTTGACTCCATCACGACGCATAAACTTGTCTGGGAAGAGCTTCAGCCAGGTATCATCCCCCAACATGACCATTTTCCATCCCGCCTCTGCCAGTTGGTCTAGTCCATTGTCCACAGTAATCCGCCTCTCAGATATGCAATCACGACTGAACATAAGCACGCCACAAAATCGATCCTTTGATGAACAGAGGGAGTAATCAGCTAACTTGCGTGATTCGGACATTGGAAAGCCAATACAAGGAGGTCAACTTACCAATAAGGTTATCATCAAGCAAGGCCTGTGTATTGAAGTTAAATGCCACGTCCAGAAACCCAGCTATTGCCCCAGATACCATTGCCTGCACGGCAAGATGGTATTTTTTAATCACTTCTCATACTTGCATTACCGAAGAGGATCATCAGAATCCACATTTACGTAAGCTGCTGAAACTGAATAACTAATCCAGCCATTGTTTCATACACCAAACATAGTCCATCGTCACACAGATCCAGTAGGAAACTCCTTGAATCTGATAGACACTAGACTTTCTGAGCATTGCTCCCGTTGGTGGTCCTTCCTCTTCATTTTAGTCAATCAGAATAATGAACAGTTTTACTGGCAGAAACAAAGTCGTATGATACACGTCATGTTTACCTTAAGACGGGGCATGGTTACAGTTGGGGGTGCAGCTTGGGAGTGATATCCAAGACCTTTCCCAGTCGCTAGCAAGCTATGCGTAAAAGGCATGGCCGCGACCAATTCTTCAGGTGGTGGATGACCTCCTCTACCAAGTAAAAACTCTGCAGGCAAACCATCCACAACCTATTCACAAGCATTTAGTACACTCTAAACACATGAAACACATGATTGAACTGGGACGATCAGAGAAAGAAAAATCACCATCATAACAAGACGGTCGAATTGTCGTGAAACACCACTTGCTTCCTAATACATGACGAGAGAGGAATTAGGCATAAAGATAATCTGATACTAAACAAAGAGGCTGCTCTTACATCATACAAATCGAATTAGACAGGATTGTGCGGTGCGCGCAACACAAGAGGTAAAGTGACATCACAAGACCCCTTGGACCATATTCTGCAGATGAGAGGACGCGTGTTCCTGAGTACATAAACTGCCAGTCTTTACACCTCAACGTGAACATGCAGTATTCATCTTAAGCAGATCTACTATAAACAGGATTTCAATAAAATTAGACTTCTAGGTAATTTTTTACGGAAAGAAATGCAATGAAGAAGAACCATTCATTAGGTCGATTATAGGGTGACATCTCCATTCACTTCATTGCAAGTTTGTGAGCTAAATACTTGGGATAGTGTTAAAGGCACCTTCCAATAAGGTGATCATAGGGAGGCGTCCTAATACATTACGGAAAGGTCTCGATATGAATTGCATCATGCTTGCCTTGCCTCCACTCGATCGATCTCCCTACGATCTTGTCTAATATGAAACAATCTACTTTTACTGATTCCGCGTTTAAAACAAAGAATGGGAAGTAGACAAGCGACACTCAGTTCGGAATAGGAACATTCAGGTATGGAAAAGTCGTACCTGGTAAGATAGCGGCATCTGAAACAATTCTTCATTACCAGAGTCACTATTCGTCTCACAGCTTGGAATGGCGCTTACAACATCACTGTACAACTCAGAAAACGATAAGGTCATAGGTCATAATAACAGCACGAAATTCTAGCTGCACCGCAATAAGAAAACTTGAGCTAAGCACATGAACAGACATAGAGCGTCGTGTGGCATCCAAATCTGTGAAGACCACGAATGAACAAAACCCGCACCAACTAACAGGACATTGAGGATCCGATTCATGGTGTTAAAATGATCATTGCGCGGGAAAAATAAAATTCAGATGGGCCAAACTTTATATCAGAAGAAAGTCTCTACGTGACTTACTGAAAACTACTAAAGAAAATATGAGGTCAAATTTCAGCCAGTATGACATTCAATTTGAAATTTTCAATTCAACTTGCCTAATGCCCACAAGCGCGGGTTTGACAGGGAAAAATCCTAGAACAAAGAGCACCAGGCCTGCAAGCTGCAAGGCCACCCCGAGAAAAGACAGGGCCACAACTCGACCGCATGCTTGTCCCATTGCCGGATCGTCACATTAGGCCTGAACAAAAACAGACGGAATGTTCAGCAGCATTCGCATGGACTGTCTCAACTTACAACCCACTGTTACTCATCCCTAAACCCTAAACCCTGACCTCACCAGAATTAAAATCCAAACGCCCGAAAAGCGAGGTAATATTTCAGTTAACGACCAAGATCGCGAAAAGAAAATAGATTAAAAATGGAAAGAATCGATTGAAGATCATCCTCATGAATAGTCACCCAAACTATCAATGGCAGAGCTCAATCAAATGTACAGACTACAGAGAGAACTTCAAAGACCAAAATTCTAATTATTCCTCCCATCAAATTCTAATCGTGTGGCCTGGCGCACATTCAATCGCGATTTCCGGTGAACGAAGTAAGCTTGTGTCACGGAGACCGCGATAAGACCATGACCGGGATTTAGACCTGTAATAAGTGTATAATATAATTGTGGCAATGATTCAGGGCCTGAAATGACTCTAGGGAAAATCTATTTTGGAGTAGATTTCTCCATGTTACCCTAGGCAGAAGACATAAGAATTTTGGATGGATCCCCGAAAGGAGCCATTTCTAGCCCCAAGTTAACTCTTTAATTGAGGAGCCAATGACTATGACTATGAGCCCAAAAGATGCAGGCAAACTGCCCGGGAACCACGGGAGAAGAAATTTAAATGGAAACGTTGAAGGAAATAAATCTTTCCATTATTCATGTCAGTACACCCAGAAGTAAATGACTTTAAAATTGTCCTTAAATTTGCCTTTCGTAGACGGGAACCTGAGAAACGCGGAGGAAAAAAACCCATTGACGTGGTTGAGGTTGAAAATAAAATAAAAACTATTTAATGAAGTTGAGGCTGAAAATCAAAAGGACCCCTTAACCCTTAAATGTCATAGCTAGCCCCAACAAAGAATATTGAACAAAAAAAACATGTTTTACTGAATCATTTGCGCCCGAACTTGCAGTGGAGAAAAATGTAGAAATTACAAATTTAATGTAATAAGTTTCATTAGATTTGAGTTTACAAAGAAAAAATGACAATCAATCAAAATGGCAACATGAATTGTTTACTAGAGGCATTGCTGAAATTATGCAAGTTGACACAAATTTCGAAAAATAAAAAATAAAATATTGTTATTATTTTATTTTATTCTATTTTCCCTTTTCTCTCTCTTCGATTGTATTGGTTTGTATTGGTTTAGAGCTGATAAAAAGTATTAAGACTGGATTATTTGTGGATTATTTGTGGGGTTTTGATGATTTGCGTAGTATGGTCAAGTATTAAGACTGGATTATTTGTGGGGTTTTGATGATTTGCGTAGTAAGGCGTTTTTAGTCTTGATGTAATTTGAGATGGGTTTTGGCTTGGTGTGAATAAAGGGTTTTTCTCATTCACAACAGAAGAATTGTTCACAAGCATCATCAGAATCACAAACACGGTCCACCCCCGAGGCAAAGGTGGATCGATCTTTCGATTTCCAACAATCTAAATAACGTAGAAATTAATCATACAATGGAACTGGGGGGTGGATGAATTCAACGGGATGCGGTTGGGTGATGATGCAGGCTATTGTAAGTGGTAATGCCACATGAAGAGGTCTAGAATCGAAGCAACGTCTGAGAAACGCAAGAATTAGTCTGACTCATGACTTTATTGCTATGGAAAAAATGGAAGCTTAACTCACTTGCAAAATGGAGAGGGGTAGAGAGTTAACGAGCGTGTGTCCGAGAAAGAGAGTGAGTGGCAATGGTCGTGCACACGTGTTACTACACTTCTTTCTATACAGATTAGGTGTATTGGTGCTCCTTGCCAAATTATGAGTTTTTAGTATGAGTTTGTGCATGGTCTATTTTGCAACTACATTTCAATGAAATTCTTATCTATGGTCTTTTTTAAGATTAATTCACATATCCTCTACAAGTTCTCAAACTTTCATATTTTTATTGGTAACAATTTGAAATCTATGTATGAAACAAGCATGTTTGTTACTTTGATTGGTTTGTTTTGTTTGTTTAAAAAATTATATCTTATAGACCGGGTGTCTTCCGGGGGCGTTTTTCGTACCGTTGGAAAGGTCTAGACGACAAGAGGTGCACAAAATTAGTTTGGACGCAGTACAAGAAACGTGCGTTTTTTGTGACGTGTGTTGATTTTTCCTGACAATGTTTTTTTGAACATCCAATGTGGCAACGTGTTTTTATGTCAACATTAATGTCCAATTTAACATTTTGTTAACATGAAAAGAGCAGGGTCTCACATTTGATGACCAAAAAATCTCATCAAGAAAAATCAGCACACGTCACAAAAAACACTCGGTTTTAATAATGACATGCAATGTGCAAGTTATGAATTCACTTGATTTGCAAACTTGAAGAGTTATGATGTACAAGATAAACCTTGCAAAATATGAAGAGTTAAAATGAACTAAATATGTTGGATGACCTTTGACAAAAACTTTTCATCTATAGTATATAAACATACTAGACAAAGAAGTTTGATACATTGTGTGACCTTCTATATTTGTTGTAGCAAGGAGACAAAGGTCATATAATGTTATGCATGGGAGACATTTTGTGGAAAAGGCACTTGTCA